>JARJLF010001287.1:0-86860 GCA_029378395.1 Mycena leptocephala | reverse complement strand
GGTGAGGTAGGTGAATAGATATCAGATTATGAGACAATTGAGGAACAAACAAGACATTAGTAAGGATAACAGGCCGAGCACTGTGTCCGTGTATAAGTGGCTTCAACTCTATCTCCCCACTAGTTCAGAATAGACTACAACTCCGTTGGCAACTTCGATGGCAACCCTGGTGCACGAATCCTTACCGAGGATCCTTCTTTTCATGCCTGATCCAAACATTTTGACGTGCAATATCACTATACACGAACGCGTGGAAGTTGTATTCAAAGATGTTCCTACCAAAGCCAACATTGCAGACTCTTTCACCAAATCCTTACCTTTCCCTCTATTTGCAACTTTCCGCGAACGGATGGGAGTTCGCTGAGGGGATTCCATTCGAGGAGGAGATGGACTTCTCGGTGAGGAGGAGTGTTGGAGTTTCACCCAGAAAGTCCGATATTATAGGGACATCGGGATCCGGGCTTTATATAAAAGTAGACCTGTTCGACTCTTTATCCTCAGTCTTGCTACGCACGCTGACTGAGGTAAGGTGTTCGCAACTATTTATATCCGTCGTTACTTATTCATTATTCATCAGATACGCTGTATCTAGGTACAAATATATTTATAGTCTTGCTATGCACGCTGACTGGGATACGCTGCATCTAGTTTCTACACAGCGTGCCTTCATAAAAATGCAGTCTGCAACGCCAAAGCTGTGGGCCTACCATACGAAGCGAGATCCCAGACATAAGGGGGATGTGATAGAGGACGCACGACGCGTTCCTTGGAACTTATAGCAACACGAGAGTGCTGACACACACGCCTCGATAAAAATGTATTTTGCAACTCAGAAGCTGCGGGCCCGCCATACAGAACGAAGTCCCAGGCGCAACACGCCATCTGAATTGAATGCCACGACGCAGCGATTCGTGGGTTTGCGGTACAGGCGCGTAATTCCGCGCAATGCGCTGAAGCGGGAGAAATTTTTTTCAATGCAGACACCCGGTAGAAGCACGGCACTCTTGCTACAATTCCCGCATTTGACAGGGGTCACCGTAGCGGTCATCGCAGACAAGGTCGCCATTGTCCCGAGACGTGGTCCATCACACCCTTGGGGGGAACGGATGTGATTTTCCGCCTCGATGCGCGTCTTGGACGACATGACTAACTCAATGATAGGAATAAATTCGGGGGTCACACTGCCAACAAGAGCGGCAAGGTACGTCTCCACTTCGTCGCAACGCCTTGATTAACGGCATCTCCCCAAGCGATGTCATCACCTTTGCCTTAAGTAGGCGTCCACCGGCTCAGGCTCCGAGAGGTAGTTCACAAACTTGCAAGCGGCAAGCTGGGCCTCCGCATTCATGCGACCGATGGCTGTGGGCTTGCCATAGCCATCGACGAGCGAGTCCCAGAGCTCCTTTCGGGTAGTCCTGTTGTTACTGTGGGGTCCCGATCACAGTAGGCGCTTATTACTAATCATCGGAGTTTGAATTCAAGGCGCGTAGTCGTTTTTATAAAGGATGCGATATTTCATTCAATTTTGCACACACACACACACATAAAATGGGTTGCCTGGTGTGTGCCTGCATTTTTCTCAACTCAGAATTTTTTAAATGTGCCCAGGAACCTGCTGTGCAGACCGTGCGATTCTGTCAGGTGATTATGTAATCTTTTGATCCCCTTTGCTTCGCCACAGCTCATATTGCGTTCGAACCGAATGCAGAGGGCTTGAAAATTTGCCATAATATTTCTATGGACTCTTGTATACCATCTAATATGCCCTAGAACAGTTCTAGCTGACTTCAACCTTCAGGACAGGCCTCGCGCAATTTGCCGAAGTAAATTCAAACTCCGAAGATTAGTAATAACGGCCTACCGTGATCGGGACCCCGCGGTAACCAACAGACTTCAACACGAGGTTGCCATTGTTGAAGCGTCTGTCTGGGAGAGACTACCTTTCGGGTCCTGTCCGTCTTCAGGCCAAGCGAGCGAGGATTGTTGACTTCAGCCACTGGGAGCGCATGGTGTATTCCTCGAGGTACATGTTGGTGGAATGCACAGCAGTGAATGGTTCGGCATAGGGGGTGTGTTGCCCGCTGCGGAAGCCGCTGTAGCTGCAGCGCCGCCGCAGCGGTGCGAGTTGGCTTTGCGATCGTGCCGTCCAAATACCCAGCAAATCTTCTTCCTTTGATGCGAGGAGGAACCACAGTCCCCTTCAACCGAAGATGGGGTAAGCGAACTCCAGTTACGATTGCTGCTACCATGTTGAGACTCATGTGACCTCGGACCGAATCAATAGCAACGGCAATTTGCGGGACAGAATCGGAGGACGTGCCCAGCCGCTGTCAAAATGTGACTTGGTATGGAGACCTAATTTCTTGAGCTTGATTGAGTGGTGAGAGCCAGCGCGATTCTAAGCAAAACTGTCCCTTCAGATTCCCTGTTGCCTCCCTTGTCATTAAGCCTGTGGCTTTGAAGCTCTTCATTCTAAAGAGGTGGTCCTGTGAAGACCATATTCCAGTCCGAATCAATGACAACAGCAATTCCCAGGAAAGAATCGGAGGATGTGCCCAGCTGCCATCAAAAACATGACTTGGTATGCAGACCTAATTTCTTGAGCTTGATTGAGTGGTGGGAGCCAGCATGATTCTAAGCAAAACTGTCCCTTCAGATTCCCCATTGCCTCCCTCGTCATTGAGCCTGTGGCTTTAAAGCTCTTCATTCTAAAGAAAGGCGGTGCTGTCAGGACTGTATTCCATCGGGTACGAATCAATAGCAGCAGCAATTCCCGGGACAGAATTGTAGGACATGCCAAGCCGCCATCAAAAACATGACTTGGTATGGAGACTTAATTTCTCGAGCTTGATTGACAGGAGGTGATAGCCAGTGCAGGGGCAGCGTGTTCTGCTGAATTGGCACCGAAAGTGGGGTCCGCCGAGCCGAAAGTCTGAAAGTTCACTATTGTCTTATGTCCTGAAATTTTATAAAGATGGAGATGACACAGGAGGCGTTCTTCTGCTTCGAACTTTCCTGTACTCTGTGAACGGATGCTCTCCGTTCGTCGGGTCTTGACTTGACTTGACTTGAGTTCTATTGTCGTCGTATCTGGCCATAAGGGCTATGCAACAGTACCTACCTAAGTAATATGGTGCTACGTGGTTGCTACAGCTACAAGTATTGAGAGGGAACATTTTTGTGCGGGGTTTCTCGGGCCAGCGCTATTTGTCTACACTGTCTCGGGTTAATGTTGACAGAGCTCGGGCTTGGGGAAGTGTCCGGAAAAAAGTGGATAAAGAAGGGAGTTGTGGCGAGGGGCGAGATGCCTGGTGAACACTTCAAAATTGTATCCCAATTCCATCGGCATGTCTTCCTTTCCTTGGGACCAGTTCTTCTGCTGAAGGATTTTCAGTTGTGGGAGTACACTCGTCAAGAATATTCACGTGAACTACAGGAATGTGTAGATTGTCCACCAAAGAGCTGAGATATGTTTTTGAAGACAAGGATAAGGTCCTCAGGTAGAGACCGGTTAGTGGTCTTTGCCGCGAAGCGCACTACAATGCCCACTATCTTTAATAGTGGGTCCTAAAGCGCCATGGGTGCTTCGTTTGAGGACTGGTACCTCGTACGGATCCGCAACCATGGAGACTCCTGTCTCGCCAAGGCGAAGCCCACCCATCCCAAAACCGCAACAGAAATCTCAGCTCGAGAAGCTCATCCGAAAGCAGAAGGAAACGGAGCAACTACTTGCTGCGGCGAAGACGCAACGTTTTTCTGTTTTATATCCATGGCTTTTCATAATCAGGCGCAACAACTCTGACATGCTCGAAGAAGAAGATGAGGCCGCCGTGCCACCGCAAAAGAAGGTACTAAATATATGTTTCCTCTTCTCCATCTCCATCCACCGACTAACCTAGACAGAGGGGGAATTACCCGCGTACAAAAAGACCCGGAACGATTGAACCCGTACCTCCGAACTCCTCAGTAGTTATCCAATTCTCTTCCAAAGCCTCTGCCCTCTTGCGACAGCCCAAAGTTTGGGATATTCGATCTTCTTTCACGCCCTTCCTGAGCACCTTCACACTTTTTTGAGCCTGGGATGAGTCGGTGGATAGGAGGATGGAACCGAAATATCCACTCACCACCGTGTGCAAACCTTCGCCGGTGGAATTTCCAGCTGAACAACACTATATGAAGCGATGCGACGTCGGTGCCCGTCGTTATTTCATGGTTCCTTCGCCGTCTTTTCCCATAGTTCATGTCCATTCTTTGGTGACCAGAAATGAGCCCAGGACACCTGTTGCATTATTTTTCGCCACCACTGTACATTGTAGTGCCACATTCATGCAGCTGAAACCTTGTCCAGGGAGCTCATTCGTGAACTCGTTGCATCAGCTTGCACTCTTCCTTCCCGCCGGTGATTATCCCAATTTCCATCATTCTGACAAGGCTATGTAGTTTCCCAATCAGTGATGATCCTGAGGGTGCTACGTTGCGACTAGCTGAGCGCCACAATGTCGTATGGTGTGGGAACAGACCTAAATTTCATCCAATCGGTGGTAGACGGCGATGTGTTTTTTCCCACTTTCCACGTTCAGGGTCGGTGGAGGATACGAAACCTATTCTCAATGGGGTCTCGAAAATCTTAAATCCCCTTATGCGAGGTATATCGGGATATGCCAATGTGAAAGGATTACAATCACCGCCGCTGACCCTCCATGAACGTGGCCTATTTCTGGCCAACCTTGCCCTGAAGTGCTCGGCTGGACTGAGCCCGTCGGAGTTTATTTGGCAGAGGAAGACGTACTGTACATCTATTGGGGAGAGCGCCTGGCGAAGGCGGTTCTGGTCTGTTCTGGTGGAGGTCGGCAGCCGGGTCCTGGGAGGTTTGATGATTTACCCTGTTCAAGGCTATGAAGGTCAATCAGGCTCTGACGTGAACGCCGACGACTCGCCCAGACATGAGACTGCGGATTGGTTGAAAAGGGCCTGGAATGGAAGGTGGGCCGCGGAACGGCCGCTTGTGTGTAATATAAATGTGAGGGTGACTCCGTACTCTTCATCATCTCACCCAGCTCGATAGTTCTTAACCTCTGGCAGCCATGCAGGACTTTCCACAGGAGCTCATTGACCAGGTCCTAGACGATGCTGTGACACCTGATCTGGTTCATTCCCCCGTCATCCCTGGTCCGCGAGACATAGGGAATCTGGGCTTGGTCTGTCAGAAAGGGCTTCCTCGCAGCAGATTCCACCTCTTCTCCCAGGTGACCCTTCGGGAGGCAACTGTCGAGCCATTCTTTGATCTGGTCCGAAACTCGAAATTCTCCCTACTCTCCGCCATTCGCACCTTGGAGCTGCATTTCTGTCAGCAGAGGCCCCTATTGGACGAGGACCAGATGGATTTGCTTCGTCAGAGCTTCAATCTGGTGTGCCTGCACATCTGTATCCCAGAGTTGGTGGAGGACATGCAGTTCGGCGGACTACAATCACAGGCTTCGATTTTAGGAAACACCATTCCCACAGTTCCGTGGCTCATCCTCGGATTCCGTACTCTGCCAAACAGCGTGATAGTTAGCGTCATAACGTGCTTCCCTGCACTCCAGAAGCTGGCACTCACGGGCGATAAAATTTCCGCAGAAGGGATCTCAGACGCCGCTATTCCTGCGCTACCCCCGCGAATTGACACCCTCAAGTTTCATGTCCCCGAGATGGAGGCCGCTGATCACTTCTTCGGCTATCTTTTGCCCCTTCCGGTTCGTCCTATCCTCCGGAATATAAAATTCAACGCCGATCCCCTACGGCGCGGAGGCACACTGGAGGAGTATTTTAAACGGGCCGGCCATGAAATTATTTTTCTGGAACTTGAAGGTGCTTGGAGATGGGGCGAAGGTCAGCTTTAATTCCCTGTTAGGCTCCGGATGGTACCGTATTTATAAGGAGCAACCAGATGTGCCATGTGCCGAGATTGTGCGATCTGCCCTAGAGCATACGCCAAACCTGCAAAACCTCTCCATCGTCGGAGAACTTCCCCTCCTTGATATACTCTCAGCGGTTTCGTCAAGCATATTAATCTCCATTCGTATCTACTACTACATAGTTCAAGGAAATGAGTTACGGCTGGGAAGCTCATGGACCGCAGTCGACGCTGCTCTTGCAGGGATCAAATTTTGCAGCCTGAAATCATTTCATGTTCACGCCTCCCTATCGCTCGCAGAAGGATGGCAGAATCTTCACCTCACTGGCACCCCGGAGGTAGATAATGAGATGCCGTTGGCGGCGGCACGGGGAATTTGTATCGTCTCCCGCACCAACAATCTACTTAGCTCTAGGACAAGAGGTGAGCGATATTTCTGATCTTAACACAGACCTCTCTCACCGGAGTTTGAGGCAAACTTCTAGTGGCCGGAATCCGGCACAGGCTGTTTACGGTAAACGGGATACTGACAAAATTCTGTTCAAATAATCTACGATTAATATTCAGTCAATTAATATTTAAATTTGTGCTGTTTTCGCAATATACGTGTTCAATTGCTGTCCATGAAAGGAACTGGTGGCGAATTATAAGCACGCAGATGCGGAGATGGCAAATGGAAGGGCAGAGAAGGAGACTTACTTTTTTTTGCCGTATCTGAAGAATATCGGAACATTAACGGACTTGTAAAGGGAAATGCGTGACACACTGACGATGACAATTATTCATCTGACGAACAATCGGGCCCAATTGATTAGCCTCCGTTCTATATCGGCAGATGGGGATTCAAGTGTAGGAACAATCATGGACCCACTGGTCACCCAGAATCCAACTTAGGTTGAGAAATGAAACACCATCGGCATCTTTATTTATCTCCTACTCGCTGACGAAAAAGTATTTCTCACTATTCTGTCCGTAAAATCACTTCGACAACAGATGGAGTGAAATATAAGTGAATAGAAGACATTTGCTCTGTTAGCGGATTTCCAAAAAAGGAAATTTCGAACATATAAGGTGTTTTTCTCGGGATTTGTCAATGAGGTTTTTTTAGAGGGCACATGGAACAAAATGGATGATGTGGTTCAAAATATTCGGAAATTAGTCAACAATAGCATGTTCAACCATGTCATTATGTGGGGTTTTGAGCTCACAATCGCGGCCAAAACAAGGTCATTTTCAGCAAAATTTGGCAAAATCAACCAAAAATGGCCATCTTTTGACGACCACAGCAAGCTCAAATGACCAGGTATTAATATCATTCAAAGTGGTATTCTACACTATTCGACGAGCACTTTTAACTATAACAAGCGGCTGCTCGGCCGCTTCGCGGCCTCGCATCCACTTGGATTGAGATATCGAATAATCGCCGTGAAGGTTAAAGCTGACAGTGATATACCGGGGATTTGGAGTGACTGGCCAAAAGGGTGGCACGTTCGACCACCGGCCAGGTGACTGCCGAGACACCTGGGGAAATTTTCATGAAGTCCCCATCATAGACACCCGGAGCTGTAAGACAGAATATCTGGATGAATTTTTGCGAGACAGATGCTAGTTTAGGACTGTCCATAAAGTAATCCCATTCTTCCGGATAGCGGGGGAGTGGTGGTTGATAATGACTGCCATTGGGCCCACAAATAAAACCATCGCTGTGACATCTTCACCAGTCAAAAACTGATGTGTTGCTTAAAGCCAGATATAAAGCAGAAAATCTCACGCACCTTGGTATACAGTATTTGCAGATCCTGTTCCAGTGCAGACCTAGCCCGGGACGGTTTTCGAAGAATTGAGTCGGGCTACTCGATCCCACCAATGCTCGGACTATCCTCCACCCTTCAACAACCCAGTCCCGAAAGCCCTTCGTTCCTTATCCGACGCACTTACTTCAGTCCCTCGCCCTTTCGAATCTAGTCTGTAACCGCACACTCTTTAACGTGCCGGAACAACCATTGACCACACCTCCCGGTACATCAAAATTCTGTGAAATCATTACAGGGGATCTTCTCAGGCGTTGGTTTGTCTGTCCGGAGTCCATACGATTCAGCTGCTCAATCAGCACTCGTCCTCAATAGGCTTGTTTCCATTCTGTCGCTCGCAAAATACCAGTGCATGCTACATCAGGAAAATCCCAAATGCTATGGGCTCTATGGGCAGTTACATAGACCCACATAGACACTCATAGACGCCATAGCAACGTTGCTATGGCCTCTATGGCTTCTATGATGTCTATGGGTGTCTATGTGGCAGCCCATAGCAATTTGGCTTTTCCTGATGTACGTCCCGTGGCCTCTGCAAAAGCTTGAGCGGCTTTGGCATTCAACGCGTCCTTTGTGGCATTGTCAGAACTATGATTGGAGCCGGTCGCCACTTATCCTCTGTCCAATCGATGTCCAAATCTACTCATATCACCCTCTTTATAAAATTAAGCACTCGGTCTGTCTGAAGCTTTCAAACTCCGCTGATTAAGACACGGTTGAGCGCCCGGATTTTCCCGCTTCATTTGACCTTTTTTGTCGTTGCTGGGCCTTCTGCTTCAAACTTTCAAAGTGTGCCGATGAGCGCCTGATTGGCGCTCAGATTTCCGCTTCATTTGACTTCTTTGGCTGATTAGCGCACGGTTGAGGGTCCAGAGTTCCCCGCTTCATTTGACCTTTTGGTCGTTGCTGGTCCTTCTGCCCGAAGCTTTCAAAGTGCGCCGATCAGCGCCCGGATTGTCGCTCAGATTCATTGGCTTCATTTGACCTTTTTTGTCGGTGTCTGTCTGAAGCTTTTTAAAACTTCGCCAACTCAGCTCTCGGATCAAGTTTCCGAATGTGATTCTGCAAAACTCAGGCAACTCGCATAAGTTCAAGACCACCCAATTCAAGGCAAGGCAGCTGAAGAAAACTCTATTGGCTATTTGGACAGAATACTCCCTGTTTACAGAAACAGATAACCTATCCAGCCGTTGATATCAGCTTGGATTCGGAACTGATGTACTCTTTCAAATACAAGAGCGTGCTGCGGCCCTTCGTGCCCCGCACCCCAGCACTTCAGTTGAGTCTAAGGAGAAAGCTGTCTTTCGAAGACTTGGATAATAGCCTTCTGAAGCCGAGCAACCAACAAAAAAATGAAAGTCACTCGGTGGACTTTTGTGATCTACAGCAGAAAGTAATTATGCCATCAGATGGCATCAATTCCGCCGAGTTCCCCGCATGCTCAAGTTATTGCTCAGTTTGCCTCAGGGAAGGTAAATTTTTCATTTCTTGCCGTCCAGATGGCTTTACAGCCGTTTGCGGAACATAAGGCGCGGTCGGTTTGTTTTTTTCTTTTCTTTTTTTTTCAACGGTTTCCAGCAGAATCGGCGCCACGGGCTGAAATTTGGTCCGATTGCCTTGGGAGTAGGTGCGTTGTATTCGCATTGAAAATCTGCCTGGTCGCAATACCGTTTTTTTTTTTGATCCAATTACATAATGAGATTTCTTCCAAAAAGTTTCGGTTTTAAGCAGGAATGCTGTAGCACTGTGAGTGCTGCCCCGATTGGCCTAGTTTTTGAATATGTTATACATCCAAAGCAGTACTATGGGTTTATGATGTCCATTCTGCAATATGTCAAGTCATTGTGATTTGGCGCACACTTTAGCGAGGCGGATATTCAAAAAAAAACGGTATTTCGTCCCAGGCAGATTTTCAATGCGAATACAACGCACCTACTCTCAAGGCAATCGGATCAAAATTGAGCCCGTGGCGCCGATTCTGCTGGAAACCGTTGAAAAAAAAAAACCCCACCGCGCCTTATGTTCCGCAAACGGCTGTAATTATCGTGGGAGAATCGTCGAAACCCAGAATCGCTTTTCAGGCGATATTCGATGTAGAAGCTCCGTAAAAAATAAGAATGTTACACTATTACAGCCATACTTTTGCGCAATGGCTCGTTAACGAGCCGCACCACAAAATTCCCAAGCCGAGGAGCTTAGCTCCAGGCCCCGAGGTGTGTTCCGTATTTTCATTATCCAGCACTTAACCGTGGCTGAAGACTCGAAGGAGGTGAATTGATGGGGGTGAATTGATGAGGGCGAATTGATGATATGAGCGAACATTCAAAGCAGGACCGGGAGAGGCGTCGTGATTTTGTTGTTGCTTCATAGCGTTGAATTTCACTTCGTGCCATTGAACACAATGCTGTCCAAGCACCTGGCGATGGCATGTCTCGTATAATCACATTTTTCCTTAGCTATACATGTTGTCCACACTAAAATATTAGGCCGCTGGGACATGTTCTCGGCATGCTAGACAGCTTTTGGTGTGAAAACAGCCCAAAACCAGAAATTACCTAATAAATAATATTTTCACAAATTGATTTCTATCTCTAATTGCGTGTGAATTAGCTGAGTAGACCTATCTAGTTTTTATCTGAATCGGTGAAGAACTGACTGAGATATCGGGAATTCTTTGAAACTATCCCAAAACCGAAATTTTTCGTGCGCGCCTTCGGTACTGCAAAGGGCTGTAAGCCTGGGCGAGTTTCGATACTCAGGGGTAGAGCGATGAATCGGACACATAGGAACTAGCTAGGTCAGTTTCGATGCTCGTGGGTAGAATGGTGTGTCGGACACATAGGAACCTCCGATAAAACACGAGGCCCAATAAGTGGGCAATTAACGGTAGGCGAGTTTCAATACTCTGGCGTACAATGATGAGTTGAAACATGGAAGATTCAGAGTCCAGATGAGTGGCGATACTCTGAGTAACAGTGTCCCTGTGAGTGAGTAAATCAAATGGTCGACAATTTTTGATACTTGGGCGTAGAATGGGCGTAGAAGACCCGGACTGACAAACGTAACTTCGAAGCGAGACGAGTTTCGATACTCGAGGATGGAGTATAAAGTCACAAACATGGGTACCTAAAATTTTCGTGTTAGTTGGTCGGTGGGTCAGTACAACAGTCGCGAGATTTTGAAGTTTCTGCGGAAACAAAGGCACATCCGGAGCACTGGTGAGTCCTGTAAGCATTTGCTGAGTTGTACCAATTTTTTAACAACATCTGCTGCAGTATTTTGTGCCAATAATTCACACCATCATCCTAATCTTTGCGGTCCTCGGGAGCGGAATGCGCAACACATTCCTGAACATTCCAGAGAAATTTTGAAGGATATGTACTTCTGATTATTGCTCAACTTGCCAGTGCTCTCATTCTATAATCTCTGGCAATTGAACTGCTGTGGCTCGTGAGGAGGTGTAGCCTAGATGGTTCCAGAGTGTTCAATATGTTATAATGGAAAATTGACTCTTGGACTGGTTTCAAATCAGCTGTGAATGATTGAACATGCACAATCAAAGAACATTCTGTTTGCCGTAGGATATGTTCGATGTTCAATCATTCATTGGACCAAAAATGTGTTCAATCTGTCGTCAATCGTACACATACATTGCACACTGCAGGTGTTACTGAATCAAACGTGGATGTTGATGAAGGATTGGGTGTGTTCAATTGAGGACCCTTCAATTGAACATGAGAAATGTGTTTGGCGCAGAAATCGTCACGTGCAGGGTAACCGGGAGGGCACCGCGGTGGTCACCAAGCTCGAGGTATATTGTATACTAGGGGTGGTTACCTCGCTGGGGTTACCTCGGCTAGCTTACTAGCCGCCGTACTCTATAAAACATGGGGGTGAATTTTCTGTTGTAAAACGCCTTCCTAAAGGTTCAGCTCCCGCCTCACAGAGGCCCAATCCCATGTCATTTCATATTACGCGAAGTCTCAAAACGTGACATCGTATGGAGATCCATTTTCTCGGGTTTGAATGCTGGTTGTTAAACCAGAGGCTCAGAGGCTCTTCATTCTCTGGGGAGGCGGTGCTTTATAGTTCAGCAAGCCGGGCTTTGGTTCGCTGTGTGATATCGCGCTTTCCAGAGGGCGGGGTTGACATTTTGAAACGCGTAACCCTATTGCAAAGCTTTACATTTTGAAAGGCGTGACTTGACATCATAATCCCATCAATTGCAGTGAAGGCCTCGGTCCATTTTCTGAGGCGCGAGGCGCGGAAATGGATAGCCCTGATCATTGTGAACATTTACAAGGGACTGGTCGGCCGATCCCCTTTCGTGCAATTTATTCAACAAAGTCGCTGGGGGCCGGGCAAGAGCAACGTACCATTCAAATCCACTGATTTCTTTTGATTTAAACCGATAGTCACGCGTCTGGCTCGACTTCTATTTTATTTTATTGCGGCAATATTTATTTCTCGATTTGTGGGATTCTCTGGCGGCGAGTAGTCACGTGGCTGTCGATTTGAATGAACTAATTGCTGAACCTTTAGGTTTGGCTACCCAGGGGAACATGGATTTCGGTAGCTTTTGCTACATGTACAAACAAAGATTTAGTCATGCAATATTGGTCATCGCAAAAATGAATCAAAAGAAGTCGGGTAAAACATAGAAATAAACTAAAATGCAGAGATATCTTTTTTTACCTTCTTACCTACTTGCATGCCTTATGCAAGCCCATTTTATCCGGTGAAACCAAAGATATTCTCCAAGTTCGATTTTCTATGATTGGCTGAACCTTTAGGTTTAGCTACCCTGGGGAACTTCGGTTTCGATCCATTTTCCTAACATGCACAAACAATATTTAGTCATACAACATTGGTCACAGCAAGAAAAAATTGGAGGGACGTGGTAAGACACAAAATTGCATTCGAAAAAATATGAACATGTTTGTTCACCCTGTTTACTGCTTTCAAGCCGGTGTTCCACTTCATTTTACTCGCAGAAGGCCAATGGATCCTCTCAGTTCAATTTTGTGTATTAGTCATTTCTGCTTCATGATCCTGCTGAGTTAGTCATTGTCGTTTAATGTTCGGCAAGCCTCCGGGCCGGTGAGCCGTGGAGGTTGAATTCATTGTTCGTTCTTCATTTCTTCCCGATTCAACTATTCAATTGATTCCTGTGCACTTGAACTGAGTTCCACAAGTCAGCTCCTGATATCTCTGGTGCCAGTTGTCTCTTTGGTAGGCTCGATCAATGTCGACTCTCGGGGCAACCGAAGAAGAACCTCACAAATACTGCAGCTGGTTCCTCTATTCCCTGCTTCCAGTCTCGTACTTTCCACTCAGTGTTTGACTATGACTAAATTTCCTGGCTAGAATCAATTGTATTTGCTCCTCTTGATCCTTCTCAAGCTCCTACTACTGCGCCCGTCGCATATCAGATTTCAAATGCCACCCGGGAGCATCGTCTTAGCTCTCTTCTCCTGCCCGTAATTACCCTATGCGCCCGACCTACGCTGGCAGAGCCCGTCGCGCATCTCTCCTCCACGCCGTGAGTACCAGCAAGGCCACGGGTGCGCGACTGAGCGCCCGACTTTGCGGGTCGTCTGTGCTCGCCGCGGACAATGGCACGGTTGCCGCTGCGATGCTGCCCTCGCTCGCCCGGACATTCTCCCCATGGCACGGCAAAGCCACCGTAATGCGCTCGTCCGTCCGCAAAACGCATCGCCCGCGGTGTTGTCGCCAAGCGTGTAGTCCGCGGGCCCGCTTGTGTCGGCAGGTACTGCGACCAGCCAGCTCGGGCGTGATGTCCCCCAAGCGTGAACGTGAGCTTGGCGGCATGCCAGCGGCGCGTGTCGTTCTGCTAATGGACTTTGGTGTCGCCGACTCTGGGGGCAACAGTCCTTTGTGCTTACTGCTCGTGTAGTGGATGTATTATCACCGTCTATAGATATTTTTATGTCTAAATTGACCAGGGTGTTGCATTACTACATGCAAAGCTTCTCTGGACCCTCCCTCCCGTAAATATGGAACTTCATATCACTACTAGATCATAGATTAGTAAGATTGCATCACGCTTCTCCGCTCCGATATTTACCGGCGGATTCGGACCTTTCGGCTTTCAGTCCTTCGGCCTAGGCACCATTCCCTGTGGTTGAAAAAACGGTAAAAGGGTGAGTTCAAATCACTACCAGATCATGGATTACCACGAATTTGATCGATCACCCTCTTCTCCTCTTGCGCCCATGTCAAGCTCTTCAATCCTAGCTTACAGTATCCAGGCACGATTCGGGCTTTACAATCCATCGATGAACTGTTTGTGCCACAAAATCTACTATTAATCCCTGGTCGTCGCCAGTCAAGCACTTCACTGTCACGTCGAGTCCTAGTGTTGTCACGGTCGGGTCGGGCCCAAAAGCCCGGGCTTGGGTGGGGCCTGGCAGGGCCCGGGCCCACTGACAAGGCTGAGCCCAACCCTCCCTCCTCGGGTCGGGCCCAGGGCTCAAGCCCGGGCTTGTTGGTATTTTGTAGCCCTGCTGGATGCTTCTCGCTCGCTCTTTCCTGAAACCTTTCTTTGGCTTTTGAATCATCGAGGTGGCGATTTTAAGTTTTTTTTCCCAGCTTCCTCCTCCTCTTCGCTTTTTCTCGGCCTGGAGGTAAATAATTTTGACGTGCCACGCGGGTTTCAATGCCACCTCAGTCACATCATGTGCTTGTGACAGAGCGCGCTCCCAGTGTTGTCAAGTTCGGTTTGGTTCAGGTTCAGGACACTTTCCTCCGAACCCCGCACTTGAACCTCAGGTTCGGTTCAGCAAATCATCGAACCTCGAACCTGACTGAACGCACGTTCGGCATTCGAACACGTTTGAACTTTTTTGAACTTTCAACGCAGATCCAAAATCACTAAATCTTGGCCTGGCCAGCGTGAAAGTGAGTAGGTAAGTGCTTTGTTCGCAGTCAATACCCCGAAAAACACACTCAGTCGTGTTAGAAAGAAAATTCGGACACTTTGTGACACCCAATCCGAAATGGGCAACACTCAGCATCCCATTAAACCTGCGATAATGCGCTCCAAACCCGTCCAACAGCCATGTATTCAGTTGTGAAGGCTCAGCCATATATTGATGGGGATTTTTTGGCCAAACCATCGAAAAACTCGCCAAATTTTGCCGGAGTTTCGGGTTGATTTTCAGCCGATGTCTGTTAGACATTGTGCTTATGATTGAAGGTATCAACAGTCCTGATTCGGCACTCAACTCTGAAGCGAAATCATTGGCAGCCAGCAAAAGCCGCAGAAGTTGAACTTTTTCAAAATTCCGATTCCCGATGGTATGGGCCCGGGCCCAAGCCCGGGTCACGGGTCGCCCGAAAATCTGAGCCCGACCCTGGACCCTACTTGGGCCCTTCTTTGGGCCGGGCTCGGGTCAGGCTCGAAAGCCCGGGTCTAGGGTCGGGCCCAGGGCTCAAGCCCGACCCACGACAACACTAACGTCGACTGTTCCACACAATACAAGATTTCATCACGCACTGAGCCTTTAGCTACCGCTCTGGACTCAATAAGCTTGGTGGTGCATTTAATGAGATTTTGTTCAGCAAGTATTTGGAGCTATTGTGTGTGTAGCCGGATCCAGAATCTCCAAATAAACTGCTCTCCTTGTTGTCGCGGTCCCGACCTTCCATTAACAAAACTTTTCCATAGATTCTAGGGCGTGCTGTTCTTCTCTTCCAAACTGATACATCCTCGCTTTCTGGGGAATGTGTGCAATCCCGGCGGCAAGTATGCGCTGCGTGACGATGGTCCCAGTGTCTGGGGCACTCCCGCCCCCCAAGGGCTGACGTCCGGTCAAGCTGGCTACACTGTAAGCTATTAATAGTAGCAAGGGGCAAACATACCCTTGAAATGGGAGAACCACTGTGCCAGGTTTCAGCCCTGTACGATAAGCGGTGGGTCCGACAGAAGGCCGGCAATCAAGAATTTACCTAGAACTCGGACACCCGACATCACCAAAGAAAATGCATAACCGTTTTCAACGATCTAAAGACTCAGTCTACAACATTTTTAGGAATGCTGGCGATTGGCTACCTTGGATTTTGGCCCAGAGTACTCTGCACAAAGCTACACGTGATTTTTCTTAGGTGTCCGAGTTCCCGGGGGACGATAGTATTTATCGCTAAAAAAAAATGGTGCTTTGTGCCGCATTGTTGGGTTGGCAGCGCACAATAGAGTTTGGTTGTATTAGGCTCCCAGAGCTGTCATCAGCAATCACATTGGGTCTTTTCCTCCGCTTTCACCATCTCCAACGTCTCAATGCAAAATAGGCTTGTAAAGTAATTTTTTTTACGCACCGTGTTCCGGTACTACGGCCGATTTAGATAGATAACGTCACAGAAGGTTGGTTTCGTTCTTTTGAACTCATCAGGTGGGCCACACAGCCCACAACCAACCAACAACGGCGCCGATATCAGGCAAACAATTTGGCAGATTGTTTGTTTCCTATGATAACGGCCTGAGAGCAGGCAAGACAACTGGCCAGGTTGTTCTGCCCACCATCAGGGGCAAGCGTCGCTGACTGGCCAGAAAGAGACTGTGTGACTGGCCAGGCCACACAGCTCATTCTGATCCCCCAGAGCCCAAACGGAAGTCGCAACTTGCCCGGTTGCGACTTTGATCCCCCAGAACCCGAACAGAGATCACAACTTCGAGGTTGCAATTTTTATCCCCCAGAACCCAAAAGGAAGCCGCAACTTGCCGGGCTGCAACCTCGATCCCCCAGAACCTAAGCAATAGCCACAACTTGCCAGGTTGCGGCTTTTATCCCCCAGAACTCAAACAGAGGTCGCAATTTGCTGGGCCGCGACCTTGATCCCCCAGAGCCCAAATTTGATTCCTTTTTCAAAGGCTATGCCAGATTATGGATCCTATGGAGAATAAATGAAGAGAGGAAGAGGAAGAAGGGGAAGAAGACTATGGGTCCGTTACCCCACTGCACACTGGGCTCGTTCACCTGAAAGGGAAACAAGTGAGTTTCTGGATCGCAATAATAGTCCCCCACCGTGGTTATGATGATAATGCTCAAAAGCTGCCAGGGGGAAAGGTGCCGACCCTAAGCAAGAAGAGAGAACTGGCAAAAAAGGTATCCGACCCTGACTACTCTTGGAGAATTTCGACAAGAGAGAAAACCACACTCTGCTAATACCTAATCACGGTGCATTATGTCTGAACAGTATGAGCAGTGGCTGATCAGACCTCAGTCAGGGACTGCCATGTGGCTTTGTGAAGGAACAAGAGCAGAGGGGCAGGTCGACGAAAAAAAATGTGATGCAAAGGAAAAGAGGCAAGAAAAGAAGGGCCAGCATAGAGAAGGGAATGCAGAAGCCAAATCGGCGTGCACGGAGGAGAGGGGCTGCAGAGGCAAAATTGGCGTGCAAGGAGGGTGGGATGCAGAGGCCAAATCGACATGCAGAGAGGGAGGATGCAGAGGTCAAATTGGCATGCATGGAGGATGGGATGCAGAGGCCAAATCGACATGCAGAGAGGGGGGATGCAGAGGCCAAAATGGCGTGCATGGAAGATGGGGTGCAGAGGCCAAATCGGCTTGCATGGAGGAGGGAATCCAGAGGCCAAATCGGCATGCATGGAGGAGAGGGCCAACGGCTTGCATGGAGGATGGAATGCAGAGGCCAAATCGGCGTGCATAGAGGAGAGGGGCTGCAGAAGCCAAATTGGCGTGCAAGGAGGAGAGGGGATGCAGAGGCCAAATCGGCATGCATGGAGGAGGGAATCCAGAGGCCAAATCGGCATGCATGGAGGAGAGGGGATGCAGAGGCCAAATCGGCATGCATGGAGGATGGAATGCAGAGGCCAAATCGGCGTGCATAGAGGAGAGGGGCTGCAGAGGCCAAATCGGCATGCATGGAGGAGAGGGGCTGCAGAAGCCAAATCGGTGTGCAAGGAGGAGAGGGGATGCAGAGGCCAAATCGGTGTGCACAGAGGGAAGATGCAGAGGCCAAATCGGCGGGCATGGAGGAGTGGGGATGCAGAGGCCAAGTCGGCTTGCATGGAGGAGAAGGGGCTGCAGAGGCCAAATCGGTGTGCATGGAGGAGAGGGGCTGCAGAAGCCAAATCGGAGTGCAAGGAGGAGAGGGGATGCAGAGGCCAAATCAGCATGCATGGAGGAGGGAATGCAGAGGCCAAATCGGCTTGCAAGGAGGAGAGGGGATGCAGAGGCCAAATCGGCGTGCACAGAGGGAAGATGCAGAGGCCAAATTGGCGTACACAGAGGGGAGATGCAGATGCCAAATCGACATACACAGAGTGGAGATGCAGAGGCCAAATCGGCTTGCATGGAGGAGGGAATGCAGAGGCCAAATCGGCATGCATGGAGGAGACCGCCAAATTGGCTTGCATGGAGGATGGAATGCTGAGGCCAAATCGGCGTGCATAGAGGAGAGGGGCTGCAGAGGCCAAATCGGTGTGCAAGGAGGAGAGGGGATGCAGAGGCCAAATCGGCGTGCACAGAGCCCTCCTTAGAAAAGTCAGGCTTATATACAGCTTCGGTAGAACCCCAGGCCGGGCCCCGCTGTGGGCTTCGGCCATTCATGTCCCGTTCCCGGCTTGTGACCATTTTCCCAACCATTCGCCTTTATTGTATTACAAATAGACGTAGTCACCCCGTAGTTGCCTGACCCCATTTGGGAATTACCATCAAACCCAGTCCTCTACTGCAACCAAGAGGCAGCCGATCTTATTGTTTGGCTCACTGACAACTTCACGTGCCCACTGGGCGCCTTCCATATCGGTTTGTTGACCCATCCAAACACTCACCACGCGACTGCATTCCCGCCGGACTTGCGACGCGTCTACTCGTTTACACACCTTCGGATCCACTCAATAGAGAGTAGCTAGTGCTATTGCTACTTTCAGCTTCTTTACAAGCCGCGCGTCACTCAGACCTCACTCACCGTGAGCGGCGAACAAAGCACCGGTGTAAATACTGTCCATAACACCTCTTTCTCGCACATAAATGCTTCCCAATGCCCTCGGAATGGCGACAGATTCTACTCCCCAGTTTCTTTTCCACCATCCAGATCAGCTCTGCCGAGCATCAGGCCCTTGGCATTCCGGCAGATCGTGTCATTGTCTGGCCCCCCGTCGCTCCACCGTCTTCTCCTCCGCGCATCCACGGCCACAAACGTGCGGCTTCCAGCCTTCAGAGCTGCCCCAGTCGTCGGAGTAACAAGGAGAATCAGGGTGTAGGTGCTTCGAGTTCAGATATGCGCGCATCCAAGACTATGAGACTTGTGTAAAATTGACCATCGATCCTATGCTGTACAGATATTTCCGTAGACTCATATACTTGTGTAAAGTTGACATGGATATTTTAAGGATTCTATGTTACAAGCTCCGTGCGCACCATCGAAAACAACTTGATTTTTGGGAGACCGTTCCAAAAGGAGACGTGTCCCAATACGGAAGGTGCCCAGTGGGCACGTGAAGTTGTTAGTGGATCCGATACCCCAAATCTTCTGGTTCGCCAAGGCATAAGCTCGTTTGCGGCAAGGGCGGCCAGAGGAGCAACGAGCATCCCTTCTAACGCTGGGCTTCGATCGATCGAACGCCTTCTCATCCATAGGAGAGACAGCTTCGCATTCCAGGGAGTTCCTTTGAAATACTCCCGGAAATTCTCAATGACCGGATGTGAATCGTCCCACAAGAACAATACCCGCGCGATACTTGTGACAGCAAGCAGCATGAGCTGGTGCACGGCTCTTAACGCTACCGTAATATTAGTGAGTTAAAATAGAAATGGACCCAAGACGCACCGGCCTCGAACCATGCCCCTCCGAGGCCTCCGTTTTGATCCTCGCCGTCCGAGTCGATATCCATCGGGTCGGCAGCACTGCCAGCAGAAGCGGGACGGTGGACATTGATGCAGCCAAGACAGTAGGCCTTGAAGTGGGAGGAGTTCTGTTTCTCTCCCGGGTGGTAATATTTCCAAAGTGCGCCTTTTTTCGCAGGCATTAGAATGCGGTATTTGGGCGGAGGCACGAGAAGAGCGGCGAGGAGACGGGCGGCGCGATCCAGCCGCTTTTCCGACAGGTTTAGCCCTAGTGAAGATGGGAGCGAGGCGAGAAGGAGCGGCACTGGTAGAAGCTGGGCCAGATCGATGCTCATGAATACAGCCGGTAACAGTACCGAAGGCACGAATGAAAAATTCCCCGTTTGGGATGTTTTCAAAGAATTCACCGGATATCGATCAGTTTTCCACTGATTCAGATGAAACCTAGCCAGATCTCTCAGTCTAATTCATGCGCAATTATACCTTGTATTGAATGATCTGTGATTTTGGGCTGTTTCCGTGATAAATGCTGTCTAGCGTGGTCCAAGAATGTCCAAATGAGCTGATTTTTTGCAATAGAGGACCCACATACATTTATAACAATGTCGTAGAGTCAGAAGTCCAGATAATCTAGTCTATGGTGCCTGCAATCACTTCGGGACATTGGGCAACACAGGAAGACACAGATAATTGAATCAACCGATTTCAAGGAAAACTGTGAAGAATTACATAACCGAATTATGGACAATCCTTCGGAAACGGCCCAAATGGGAAAGAAATTACTCGCGCCTTCGGTACTGTTAACGCTGTAAACACAAGGGCATTGAAGCACGTGTTTCGAATTGAATGGAAAATCCAACAATGGCTTATGGCAGTACCGAAGGCGCGTCAGAAAATTGCTGTTTTGAGCATTTTCTGATGCCCGCGACCGATTCACCCATATCTCAATGAGTTCTGCAAGGGACATAGCTAGATAATTCAGAGTAATTCATGCGCAATTAGTGATAGAAAAAAAGTTGCGAAAATATTCCATAGTCGGTGAGATGTGTTTCAAGGTGATTTTGGGGGTCAATCCAGTCTACTGGCATCTAGACATGTTCAAATGATCTAGATTTTTGTGAGGGAAGATTTTCACGTTATATAGAACTCGTGATAGAGTCGGAATCCTCTTGTAATGACATCGGGACAATGGCAATACACTGCAATGAGGAGATATTGTGACATTTGAATCCATCCCTGAACTCTCGGCAAATCTGACTGTACGACAACTTTAAGAATGCATAACATTCTTCCCTCATAGAAATCTAGGTCATTTGAACATGCCTATATGCCAGTAGACTGCCTAGTGGAAGAAAGCGGGCGGCCCGATTTGGCATAACTACAACAGAGAACAACAGCTATTTCCTAGCCGAAGTTGGAACATGCCACTGGTGGTTCACAATTGAGGTCCCGGTTTCAGTCCCAACTTCACTCAAGTTGGATCCGAGTTGGACTTGAAATCGAGCCCCAAATTGGGCCCGAAATCGGATATTTGAAACACCCTAATGGTGTGTCGTGCGCAACCAGAGCTTTCCAGCCGCGAAGCGCTCCTCCGCGCGGCGGTGTATGTCCCATTACGCCTTGGGGCAAAGAGCCCGGTGATTCAACCAATGTTATAGGTTTGGTCACACAACCTTACATTTATTCAGATCATGACTGTTGATGATCTCCTCGACTACGATATTGACGCGCTGGTTGAACGCACTAAGAACCGGCCTCTACCACGTGGTGCAATAACGCTCAGACATGCTTGGATATTCTTCGGGATGCAAGTAGTCCTGGGTGTATATCTGGCCGTAACGACGTTGAGCAGAACGGCGTAAGTCTCCAGATATTGGAGACATCTCAAGCACTAAATGCCGCCGGGCAGCCTTTACACGTCCATGGCAGTTTGGCCGCTCTACATCATCTACCCGACTTGCAAGGTATGCGGGATGGGCATATGTTTCCGTCCATGAACTCACTGCTTCCGATAGGGTTGGACAAATCTTGCGCCTATTCCTCTCGTCAGTATCTATCGACCCGACGTCTGGCGGATAAACTCACACCTCTTACTAGGGTTTGATGTTCAAAGTCGGCATTTTCATGGGTTGGGGAAGACGGGGAGCCGGATCCTAGGATTCTGGCAGGGCTTGGCGGTAAGTTGCGCTGTTCTATTCAGCATCGGAATGCCAGTCAATCTCATGCTTTGTACTAGGTTATGTATTCGATGTGTCCACCATGAAAGAGCAGTTCGGACCAACAAATTTTTACAACAAATATGCTGGGAAGGACATATCCGCTGCGCTCGCAAAATTCAGTCTCGATGACGTAGAGGCGTCCAGCCGTTCAAACCTATCTGAGAAGAGAGAGCTGCGCTGAAAGACTGGGTCTCTCTCTTTCTGTAAGCACGAATAAACTTGAAATAAATATTCAGTCATTGGTTCGTTCTCAGGAAACGTTAGTGAGAGAGCTATCAAGGATTGAGACTTACCTCCATAAATGTCCTTATACCGCTGTTGTTCCAGTAATGATACTCTACAGGGAGTATAACAAGGCAGCCACACCAATCTCAGAAAAAGAGCATCTTGTCGCCATTCGCAGGCATCAATAACACAGGAAGTAAATATTGTTGGAGTAAAAGGGGGGAGGGCGAGATTAGAATAAGAGGTAGAGTAGTTTGCAATAGCACTTGTTGATTAGAAGACTGCTTTAGAGCAAACAGATGCTCTAGCAGGATCGTACTGCAAACTTATATACTACAAAATTTGTATCTAGAATATTCTACGTGTATCTACTTGAACTGTCTGTGTTACTAATCTTATCAGCTGCATTATTAAATCCCAACAAATATTCCCTCGAGACTTTAACATATACCATTAATGATTTACTCCGACACAGAAGCAGACGTCGCCGTGGATCAACGGTTCTGATGGGTCTGGACCTGGCCTTACCAAAAATGGGCAGTGCTATCACTCCATCAAAAGGTTTTGCGATGCCAAAATTTTTGATGTTGTCTCAAGGATTTCGGGAACAGCTGTAATTCCATATATTCATATTAGGGCTTCAAATATCCGGCGCATTCCAGTGCAGTGCTGTCTGGGATAGAATCTTACCAGCTCTGACATGGGGGCGCGTTGATTACCTATGTTTAGAATGGTTCCTGCTTGAAACTGAATTGCAGCATTTGAAGAATTTTGAAAGACTGCAGAGTTCATCGATGCCGTGTCAATGACCCTCACGGTAATCTGGCACCGTCATTTCCCTGCATTGCAGCCATCCATCCGCATTCTGCAAAGCCTCCTGATGTACCGACTGCATGTTCATTGCATGAACCGCAATATGCCTGGAACCGAGGCTGGGAAAAACGAGATATACATTCATTCAAGCAAATATTACAGTCAATAAAACACCAGAGGACAGTTAATGGAATTAACACGGGCTGAGTGCGCCCGCAACAGTTCTGTCATGTCTTCCTTTTCACACAGAATATGGTTCAAGCTTTGAACCAACTGTAATATTGATAACAGGGTGTCGATCTACTTGCATAGGCTGGGCTTTGAGGCAGACTCTCGCTTGACTTAGTAATTACTTAGTTAACTGATTTTGATCGACTAAATCAATAAGCCGACTAAAGGAAAAATCGGTCATTCCGAGGGCTTTAATTTGCCGGAAATGGCCTCAGATTGCCGAGGGTTTTGCCGTTTGGCACCTTCGGGTTTAATCGGTCTCCAGACCGATTTGCCATCACCCTTGGAATGGCGGGGTTCCCCTTTGAAAGTGGGCTTCGACCCTGAGATTGAGCTACTGCACCACATGTCCGTTAACAATACCAATGTAGATATAGGGTTGGTTTCGTTCTTTTGAACTCATCAGGTGGGCAACACAGCCCACAACCAACGGCATCGATATCAGGCAGACAATTTGGCATATTGTTTCCCATGATGACGACCTGACAGCAGGCAAACCAACTGGCCGGGTTGTTCTGCCTACCCTCAAGGACAATCATCGCCGACTGGCCAGAAAGAGACTGTGTGACTGGCCGGGCCACACAACTCAATCTGTCCCCCAGAACCCAAACAGATGTCGCAACTTGTCAGGTTACGACAACCTTGATCCCCCAGAACCCAAATAGAAGTTGCAACTTTTATCCCCCAGAACCCAAACAGAAGTCGCAACTTGTCGGGTTGCAATGTCCTTGATCCCCCAGAACCCAAACAGAAGTCAAACTTGCCAGGTTGTGACTTTTATCCCCCAGAACCCAAACAGAAGTTGCAACTTGCCAGGTTGCAACTTTTATCCCCCAGAAGCCAAACAGAAGTCGCAACTTGCCAGGTTGCGACTTTTATCCCCCAGAACCCAAACAGAAGTTGCAACTTGCCAGGTTGCAACGACCTTAATCCCCCAGAACCCAAACAGGAGTCACAACTCTCAAACAATGGCAAATCCCTTGGAATCGATGGGATTCCGTACGAATTTTACATTTGTCAAGTGCCCCCTTATACCTATCCAAAACGGCCGAAAACACTTTAAATTGTGGTAGTGAATTCTGCTGTCAAAGTTACCTGGAGCGCGCGAGGTCGGAGAAATCTCTGGCTCAGTGGCTGTGAGTGTTGAACACAGAGCTAAATAATCATTCAGTAGACTCAGAAGTTCAATAACTGTGCACCTTGCCTCGTATAATGTCGGAGTCGTGTAACGCCGTGATTATGTATTCTCATGTAAGCACAATTCTATTGTTTTGTATACATTACTCGACAGAATTAGCGCTTTGTAACAGAAATGTACAAAGCCGCCCCTCTATTTAAGCCAGCGCAGTTGGCATCCGTCACAGCTTCTCGGCTGCGCTCAGTGCCTCGATTTCCGGAGGCCAGGAGAAAATGCCGCGCCTGCCGCGGTGTGCATACTTTGGGATAGTGTTCCCAATGGCACTGGGGATTGATTATTGATAATGCATCAATGGGTTTGAAACAGTGGATCTCGTTGGGTATGCACCAGGAAGGTGCTCAGAACCGGCGGGAGCAGGACGGGATGATGGTGGGAGAGAGGAAAAAAATCGGCTGGGCGCATCATCGATTACGGAACGGATGGCCAAATTAGGGCTACTGACGAAGTTGCACATGTTCTCACGAAGTTGCACAGTTTTTAGAGCGCGGCATCACTTCCGACGAAGTTTCCGTCGCTTATTCTATGATCTAACGAACTTGCGCTGACATCCTCTGACATCCGACGAAATTTCACCATCAAGTGACGAAGATTCCTGATCCTACGAAGTGACGAGGTATACTACAACTCTTACCCGGGGTAACTCGGATCCGTCGGAACGAGTACTCGCAAAGAAAAAACCCATACTCAGATCTGTGAGTATAAAGCCTACAGATCATATGAGTACTCGTGAGTATTGAAAAACCCACAGGTACCTGTGAGTACCTGGTTGTCCCTTGTGCTTTGTAATCAAATTTGCATCAAATCCAATGCCACGATCCCAGTTCAATTGCATTTCCGAGGCCGTCTTAAATTTGCATTAAATCCAATGCCACGGTCCTAGTTCAATTGCCTTTTCGAGGCCGTCTTAATATATTGTAAATGTTATGTCTTTGTCACGTGGCACCAGATGTCCCTTCTTCAAATTACTGGGGCGGTCTTTCGTTGCATGTTATCGACGATCGGTTGTGAAATAAACTGGCCTGTCGAACAGCGCAAGAAAAAATCCATGGTTGGCAAACAGTGTAGCATGTCGCAGCAAATGCGCCGCCATGAACAGTATAAATTCCAGCAGTGTGTCATACCCCCTAAAGCTCAAGGCGCTTCACCCCAGCATGGGAAGGGTGATCTAATGTTATCTCCTAACGACTCCTTATTACTAGAGTTCGAACTTGATTAGATTGTGAATGCATTGTAATGGACTGAATTTTATTATAAAAGGACAGAATGGGGGTCAAACCGGCGACCTTCGGAAGACAAGCAAATTTTGGTATAACGCAACATAACGACTAGACTAAGGAACTGATAAACCCTTAATATTTTAATTGGCCCATTTACATTCTACACCTCAGCGCATCACACCAAAGTAATAACATGGAAGTTTGACCCATTATTTAAACACATCTGTATTGTTCACTTTTTTATTGTACGTGGGGTACGTGGGGCATTTGGTGGTTGCACCTGACGAAGAGCAGCCATGAACAAATGACGTACGGCAGGAGGCGTTGTCGATAATACTAGTGACGACAAAAAGAAAGAAAAAACATAAGAGAAATAGATGACTCGACACAATTACCCTCACCGTCAAAGATGACAGGGCATATATGGATTGCTATCACCCGTTGCCCACCCATTTCCCGCTAGCGCTCATCGGGCGCGCACAGTCCCGTATACTCTGAGCCGATTCGCCCTCTCAAGGCTTCTGTCCCGCGCGATTGGCCGCAGGCCGAGCTTGGGAGTTAACAGAAGTCGGCGCTGTGAGCCTGGGATTGCACCCCCAGGGGTTGTGCACACACCTACTTGGGTGCGGGTAGAAACAAGGAAAGGATCTTGCTCGGGCACAAACATACTGTGATGACATCATCACCGACGTGGAGCGCCACGCAGAGTGGTGCTGGCGGTGAGCGTGAGCAGTCAGCTTGGAACGCAATTAGACGATGAGCGGAGACGTATATGGAGCAAATCGTAAAGAGAAGATGGGGAAGCTGGGACAGGATGAGGAGGACAACAGGGAGTGGAACGGGTACGAAGTCGAAAATGCGCGCAAGGACAACGGCCAAGCAGTGAGATTCAGAAGCCCTACGCCTCCCACTATGACATCACGTGGTCTATTTCTCAGCACGTGTATGTTGACGCGCCTACTTTAGTAGTGACTTACTTTATGTGTGGGTTATAATTATTTTGTGCAATTCAACACACATATACCACAGTCCTCCCTTTCATCCATAAGATACCTCCCTGACACTAACCTCCTAACCCTAACCACCTAACCTTAACGCTAACCTCTAACACGAACCCTAACCAGGCGAGGCGCAACGACACTGCTCATTCCCGGAGTTAGGGCGCGCTGCGCTTGCCCTAACTCCTCGAAAGTGATACTGAAGTGTCGCCAAGGTAAAAGAAATTATTCACAAAAATATTTGCAACCCCCGAGAATTGAACCGAGAACGGTGATGGGTACGACTTACCTAAGTTGTGCACAATAACCACTAGACTAAACAACCGATGGCAAGGGCCCCAAAGCGTCCGGGTTGATGGAGCGCTTCTGGGCTCCAAAACGTAAGCATTTTACCCGATTAGGAAATGTCATAGTGGGGGAGGCGTGGGTAGTCTCTCGTAGACAGACGCTACAACAATATTTGTGCTCGTACCTCGCATGTTGTAGTCTGTTGATAACATCGATGCTGTGATCGCTGGCCTGCTTATTACAAATCATCGGAGTTTCAAAATGTTCCCACGTTCATTACAAGGGACAGCGACGCGTCTTCTCGCTCTTCCACCACCTATCGCACTCTAAATCACTGTGAAAGACGCGTCAAACCGTCCGCTAGACAACTTCGATGGACGAAAATCCACCGCCACCGCCTGCTCAAACACCTATCCAGCCTGTACGAACCTACAAAAAGACACTAGCACCGCTTCCTATTCCTCCCTTCGACTCTTCTTGCGCCCACGTCTCCACTTCTATTTCCAACACTCCGATTACACTAGCTCTTTCCTCAGCATCCTCTCAGGTCTCGCTGTGTGCCCCAAAACGCAGTCGTTGGAAGAAAATTGACCATGTGCTAAAAAACTGGGGATTTCGATGTTTGGGCGATTTTCTCGTCACACTCTTTCACCCCCGCACCCGTTGAGAGAATGATCCCAGATCCAGGACTCACAGACAGGTAGTGAGCGCTTTTTTTGAAGGGCACCTCGACCAAGTCAATGGCGGACATCATTCCGTTAATTTTTCACCAGCACGCGAGTCGTCCCAAAAGGAGCGATGCGGACCAGCGCTCTGCTTCCTTCTCCCCTTATCGACCTCTGAGTGAGATTCGATACGCCCAACCGTGTCTGTCTGCATGGGCAACACGCCTTGTCGGTGATCATGCATACTATCGTGTTGGTAAGATGGCACGCAAACAGCGCATCGGAGGAAAAAGTCGTCGGCATCTCCGCGCTACAACCAACGGACGGTCAGAAAATACTGATGTTGTTGAGTGGGAGGACATCGAGTTCACGATGGACGGGCTGGGGAAGCAGTATAAAGAAGAGAACGAATTTCTCTGGTATGTGACAGAATGTCTCACTGCATCGCGCAAGAAGGGGAAGGTTGTGGTAAAAAAAACCCGTCCTCATTCAGTTGTACGCTAACTTCACTTGCAATACGCCTTTCTGATTCAACCTATTTCTTGCAGATTCAAGTCGGTGCGATTAGTTCCTTCATAACCAGTCGCAACCGGTATGCCAGCGGTGACCTTGCACTTCCACTGGGCCTGTGGCTTTTTGCATGTCGGGCACACACGGAATCATATTCACACTAAATTTTGAGTCATAAACACACCTGCAATTTGTTTCTCGGCCGCGGCAAGATGAGTCGGCTGAAACAAAACCACTCCTCGTGCGGCAGTGTCGGCGTCCCTTCCAACGCGTCCCTTTTCTTGCACAAGCCGAGCGACAGTGTCTGGAATACCGAGCGATATGCTGTCTAGTAGCGTCTTGACGTTGAGTCCGTTTGCGAACACAATTCTTGCAATGATCACTTGACAGTCGGGATCTTCCTCAAGCAGCCGGAGAATTTCCTCGTTTTCGTCGCTGGAGCGTAGTGAATGGTACATTTTCAATCGGCGAAGTCGATGGGGTCCTGGGGAAAGCACCTTCCATAGATAGAGGAACACGCGAAGAACGTCATCGATTGTGCGGCAATGAACGACAGGCTTACGGCGCGAATTCAGATACTTGAGTAGCTGAGGAAACACCGTCCCTCTGAGGAAACGTTCTCGAGAGGCTCCATAATTATTTGTGTATTCGGGCGTTCATTGCTGCTCCTGAAGAGGTAAAAATAGTCGCCAAACATGCCCAGACTTGAGCAAATGGATCTGGTAGCCGAACCAGGCTCGATTGTCGCTGAGAGAGCCATGATAGAGGCATGGGATGGGATACGGCCACGAAAGAATCCGCCGATATGCCTGAAGTCTGGACGAAACTCGGCACCCAGATATCAATGAGATGCGCCTCGTCGACACAGCTGTACACAAGGTTGCTGCGATGGATGGCGAACACGGTGATTTCACGCCAAGCGCTGTCGCGTAGATGTTCGGGGTCGACGCATCTCACATTCCACGTGTTGCATTCACGAATTTCCTGCACTAGATTACGTCCAACCTTGCGAGCCGCTGTTACGGTTTCATGGCAATATGCGAACGCGGGAATGCCAAGTTTGCTGAGATCGAGCACCTAGAAATGTTTTATATGAGCCCAGCATAAGGAGTAGAATCGTACGATGTTAGCGGCAAGACCCTTTGTTGGTGTGACGACGATTCCTTGTGAAGGGGAAGATCTGGGTAGAGGTGCCGGTTCCGGGACACTTCTCGCAGTACAAGGATTGAAACAGCAAAAAGGGCCGACTTTCATCCACCAGTTGCCGTACAGCACAAGATAGCTTCGTTGTCTAGTACGCGCCTGACCAGGTTATCTTGTGAAGGATAGAGCCCGTCCTTCCATTGCGGAATTTGCTCCTTGACGATTTTTGGGACGGTACGGAGTCCTTCGGGGTCGCACCAACAATACTTGGGTGCCATGGTGGCAGACAGAGAGCGAGAGAGGCCAGTGTGAGTAAGAGAGTAGTAGTGGCGCGGACCAAAAGGCCGTGGGAAATGAATTCAAGCTCCGATGATTAGTAATAAGCAGGCCACATATGTACGGTGGCGCGGTTAACTACAGACTAAGGCGTGGGTCAGCTGTGAGATTCGGAGTGAGGATGTCGAGCGAGTGGTCATATCGTACGCATTAAGGGAGACGAGGGCAAGATACAGGATAGATGCATAAAAGGAGGATGATAAGGAGCGATCGTATCGTACCGTACGCAGCCCGGGGAGGGAAGAGTGGACGAAGTAATGTAGCGTAGCGTAAAAGGAAAGGACGGAAGCGTGACATAGTGATGATGACGAGAATGTATGATATGTAAAGCAGGCGTGGGAGGAGGCGAAGGTGCAGCGGTAGTCGAAGTCGAAATCGTTCGTTCGTGCGCGCGTCCCCATTTCAATTCCCGCCTCATACATCCGCCTACCCAATCCACGCAAGTCATCCAATGCGTACAAGTCCATAAGATAGAGGACGTGGAATCTCGGCACCCTTATGTAAGCAGCCATCAGAGCAAACTTTCCGCCATTATACCGTCAGCGCAAAGGCATGGAGCCTCAAAACTCTTCAACCACGCGAAACTATGTTTAGTTTAGAGTAGGTTGGTTGTTGAATTTTTTTTTCTTGGTTCTCAGTCAAGAGTTATAATGCTTGAAATCTTTTTTTTTTTTCTTTCTATTTCTACACGTCTTTTGGAGGGAACGGCACAATTTTGTAAAAATGACTCGCGAGATTTGATCTTGCACAGCCACTGATCTGACAGGTACCGCCACATTTGCCGGCATTTTTTTGGCACCTTTCCTCGACTTTTCGCCTCCAGTTTGCGTGTTTTCTGGTTCCCTCGACACATCTAAATGGCCAGGCCCTCAAAGCGAACACAAAAGCTTCGAAAAAATGCTCAAAAAGCAACTCAATCACGCAAAGCACGCGTCGAGGATTCTGATTCTGATTCTGACGGCGACTCGGGCCCTGCAGCCGTGCCTATCACTTCTCACCCCACTTCTCTCTCGCATGATGAAAATTCACGTTGTCAACATGATCATCATTGTCCTCCACCTGATTTCGACGCTGGGGAGACATGGGACTTTGATTTGGGGAATGATCTTCCGGATTTGGACTGCGACGAATGGCTGTCTGGAGAGGACGAGTTGGATGATGAAGTGGTTGAGGCTCCCGAGATCTCAGAAGAGACTGAGCTCAAGACCTTTGCAACACTTTTGAATGATGCTCAGGAGGCTGCTCGTGTTCGGGAGCGGGAACGCGAGAAGGCCTCGAGACGGCCGAAACATTACAATAAAACTTCAAAGTCGACCAAATATCGCAATCGGAAGTAGAATTTGGCGCTGATCGGCGACCTGCTTCGAGGTGGCACATGTCAGGTACCTGTCGGATATATTAACAGCAAGTATTTACGGTATATACAGTATATATACATGGCACCATTGTGTACGTACTTTGCGCGTTTGTACCCGTCCATCCCCACCCAATACACTGCTGGTCTTCCGTCCCTCGGGCACTTCCCGTTGTAGCGTCGCTGTGGTCCTCGTGCAGGCCGTACTCCGTTCCCTCCCTGGATTCATTTCCCTCTACACATATTCCAGTGGCAAGCCCAGGAGACGAAGCACCAGTCATGGTCATACACAAGCCGAGGTTCCGGAGTCGAACGGCGCAGTCGACGCCGGAGAATGAAGTCACTTTGCAGGAGGGCCGGGGTGTCAAAGAGGATGACACGTGATGACGAGGCCGAAAAAAGAAACCGTGTCCTTGAGTATGTCGTGTATTCAATGCCGGTGATTCCGACAAACCGCGAGATAGAGAAAGAGTCCAATACCCCGGATGTGCTGATAATTCGTTTCCGACATGAATCATTTATCCACACACGTCTGACGATGGCCAAAGTGCTTTGTCCACAATTTGGATATGCCATCAGAGCAACAGCCGGAGCAAAGCTCCGGCATGTCTTGTATATGCGTATCATCCGGGCGAGTTTGGGGCCGTCTCGAATCTTATTACTGGAGGAAATCAGTCCCGGTACGCCGTGCTGTTCGTCGGCTTTATTCGGATGACATTCAATTCAACTGAAGCAAATCGCAGGGGTTGAACTGAGACAGGCAGCTGTCTACACATTGCACAAGACTGCGTTTTCTGCTTTCTGTTTTCAAAGATTCCTTCCCGCCACATGTAAACTTCGAGAAAATCAAGATACAGTAGCTTCTGTCTTAACTCATACCTGTCATAACCCATACTCTGCAGTAAGCCTTACTTTTTCGAGATATTTTCGCCAAATTTTAGCGGGGAACCCCATAACTCTGCGGTATCCCATTGCAATCCCCAAAGCGTAGACTATCATTCTAAATATCTCGTAAGGACTCTACAAACAGTTTCTGCAGTCTGTCTGGCCCTTCCCTATGTATCGGTATGACTCTATCAATTATGGATGCGAACTTGTCAGAGTGGAAGAACCTCAAATTGCGTTTAGCCAGCTTTACCGAGTCATCAGTGGAAAGGATGCCTCGTGTTTGTCCAAAAATGAAGTGTTGGACTGCGGGTGTGTTAACTTCGAGATTGCTTGAACCCGACCTAAATATAGGCCAAGGAATATGTCGGAATTGAAGGGGCAACACTGGCTGATCAGCGTGTCTCAAGATCTCCCACTTTTTCTTGGGTTGGCTCAGGTTATCCAACTCGGAAACATCTGGAGGTGCCTGTCATGAACCCGGTTGAACCCTACCAATCCTGGTTCAGACCATGGAATAAAGGGAAACAGAAAAAGACTAACAAGAAGGCAAAACCTTGATTTGCCACAGTTTAGGGTGAGCTGGGTTGGTCAAGAGGACCATCCACAATGCCAGATGACGATGACTGCCTTTGAGGAGCCACGTCTGGACGGATTTGCCTGTGATGCTGCTAATAGGATGGGTGGTCCCATTTGAAACAAAGGGGCCATTGGCAATTCCAGTCATAGGGTTTTCTGCAGGAACCCATATCTCTGTGGTGATGGATGAACAGATGGATCTAGCATTATCTAGGGACAGGGGCCTGTTCTTCGGGTGAGGTGCCATGAAGTCAATGTCACCATTCACCAACAGGACATGTTCATTGACAATCCCAGAAAACCTGGCAAGATCAGGTTTCTCCCCAGTGAGGAAGACTATGTCATCAGGTTTGATTGTGGTGGGAAAAGGCTCCCAGCCAGCAGCCTGAATTGCTTCATTTCCTTGGGGGTATTCAGGTTTGGGAGGAAAGGGAGGTCTGCCAGGGTCTGCCATGTGTCCAAAGAGAATTGGATGGGGGGAAAGGCGAAATGCAAAGAGAGCCTCTTATATATGGTGCCCATCGCTTAGTCACCACCAAAACGTGACTAGCCCCAAATCGGCCTTTGAAGGCCGAAATTTTTTTAATTGTGTACCTCTCCAAGCCTCTGTAGCTCGCCATTTTTTTGGAGTGCTTGCCCCTCATACATACTGCTTTCATACATACTCTGGACCTCTGAAAAGCTTCAAAAGTGCAAGAATCTCAAGTTGCTGCCGAAGGCGGACCAATGGGGCGGACAAAGAACAGACTGGTAAAGGCGGCGGCGAATGCATGGGGGCCCGTATGCGGGATGGATGGTATCTGAAAGATGGATGTCGATTCGTTCAGCCAATGGTGTTCCCCCGCAACCATCCCCAATACCCCGATCAACCCAAAGGGATCAAGGCCGTCCTCACGGAGCGCGGGTTCGATGTTCGCAAACTTCGTGGAAAATGCCAATCGACCTGTGACCCGGAGGCCTTCATGTGCTGCTGCAAGCTGCAAGCGGATCCTGAGCTTCAACCTGACTTCAAAGAACAAAAATCTCTTGTTCAGGAGGTCATTGAAGCCGCCGGTCATCTTTGTATTTTCCTCCCCAAGTTTCATTGCGAGCTTAACTTTATTGAGTTCTTTTGGGGCGGGACTCTGATTACACCTCCGACACTCTGAAGGAGAATTTACCAAAAGCCTTTGGCATCTGTTCCAATTGCGACGATCCCATCAGTAAAACTGCAATTTCGTCTTTGGCATCTTACATCTTTGGCGGCCGTCTTTTGGCATCTTTGTCTTGCACACAACATCTTCCGTCTTGGAAAAGGCATCTTTGGACGTCTTGTGTCTTTAACCTCCCATCTTGCATCTTTGATCGAGCTTCCGGAAAATTATTTGAAACTGCGCTGTGTAAATCGAAAATTGACAGCTCATAGACATGATTTGAGTTTTGGCCTGCACTCCAAGAAGATTTGAAGATCTGCAAGGAGAAAGAGTTTTGACTCGGAATGGATTCCCGTCACCACGCGGGGGAAGCCTTGGAACGGAACTTGAGGGTATGGTGAAGGTTTTTAAGGCTTACCAAGAGGCTTACTGCAGCTGTCTAAATTGCACCGGGAAAATTCAGCAAACGGCTCGAAATCAGTGCATAGTTAGGCAGAAAAATCAAGATGCGGCGAAATCTGTCAAGTCATTCAAACTCCGATGGCCCGTGCGTAACCATGTGATGTTTGATGGAATGCTGATCAACAATCACTTGCGTCTTGTCCTTTGCCCTCATCCTCCCCGCTCTCCCCCCGCTCCTGACTTTGACCATCGGCACCGCACCACCCTCTGCTGTCTCATTTGTTGGCTCCCACCTCTTGGATGTCGTCTGGACAATGTTCTCTTCTCAGTCCAACTTGCTATGTGTCGGCTGCGCCGCGTGCGCGTCAAGACCTGGGGAAGACCTCCAAGCTCAAACCATCGAGCTTCAATGTCGAGTTCAAAGCCCTTCAAGTCGTGTCTCAAGCTTTACCCAATATGTAACTGCAAAACCATTCAAATGCAAATCCTCAAGCCGCTACTGTATCCTGTCAACATGTGCTGCGCAACGCTACACTTCGCAACTTGTCCCAACGACGCCGACTGGTGTGGCACAAATTATCCGTTGACGCAGCTTTTCCATTCCCGCACTGACCTGCATATGATAACAGCCACCCGTCACTTGCACTGTGTTAGACTCTTTATAGGGTCTGTCACACCTTGTACTCCTTGGACTTCGGTGCGTTTATAGCTGTTCCATGTGAGATAACAGCGCTAACACTGTTCCTCAGTACAACATCTCCAGTTTCGACGGATATTATCCCAGTTTCTACTGCCCTAGGTGTACCTCATGCTCCCGTACATCGATGTATCATTTATATGCTTTAATATATCGTCTTGAACTGCATCTTTGTGAAGCTTTGTGAGGGTATTGAGTATCTTGGAGGCAATCTTTAGCAAGATCCACGGCGTCTTTGAGCATCTTGCCCGAGACGAACATCTTTCCTGAGAAAAGTGAATCTACTTTCAAAAGATGCCTCGTCTTGGCGAAAAATCTGTCTCACACGTCTCTCACGTCTTGCCCAAGACGCCAAAGACGCCAAAGACGAAATTGCAGTTTTACTGATGCCGGCGCTGGGAACATCGCATGTTTCGATGGATGGACACATATCGTATCGGGCTGGGTGTCCAGGACGCTCAATTACATGTTCGGAGGTTCAGTTCTACCAAATACAAGTCGCACAGACGCGTTCCCGAGACTGTAGCAAGGGCATTTGACCAGTAGAGGCCCATTTTAGTGTACAGTCCCAATTTGGCCGACGTAAAAAGTCTTGACAAAAAATTCCTCTCATTGAACTGAGTCTTTTTACAAGAGGGATAAGAAATCGGATTTTTTTGGAGGGAGTAATATCGGTTGTCACAAACAGGCGGTGACTGAGTGATGGGCACCACGTTATTTGATCCAGTGATTGAGAGATGTGATCGAAATAAAATCAAAGGCAAATATGGGGATTCTGGGTATTAATTTCTGAAGCTGAAACCAAACCAAACCCGACCTTTGATCAAGAAAAATCAAACCAAAATATGAGGATTCTGGGTATTAATTTCTGAAGGAAAAGCCAAACAAAAGCCATACAATCCTATTCTGCAGACCAGAGGTATATATATTGTACACTGGAATATTCTACAAAACAAAATACTCAGAGCAGTTACCATACGTCTCTGAGGCAGGCCAGTTGGAATCATCCTACAGACAGTGTTGGTGGAGTTCACCTCAAAATAGAGGTCAGGGACAGGTTACTCGGTTTTGGTGGGCCGGCTTTCCCAGATGAGATCCTTAGAGCCCGCTTCGTTTTCTTTGTCGACGTACTTAATGAAGACAAATCTTGAGAAAACTAGCTTCTAGTGTGTTGACGTCTCTGACAGAGTCATCGAGCACTAGGGTAGCATTGTAGTTAAGGCGGATGGGGAGCGGCGGGATGACCCTAACACTCAAACGCTGTTTCCCAGCCATGTTTTACAGGGGATCCTGAAAATGATGACAAACACAATTTTTTTTTTTTGCCCGATTCCCGAAAAGACCGTCGAGGACACTGTATGTCAAAATTTGAGCCGAAGTGATGCATCTATACAAAACTGTGGGAGGTTTTCTGTCAAGGTTGCGGCGTGTGAACATCATTTCTTATCTCCGAACGGCCCTCGCGCTCGTCTTTTGCTCTTTTCTCTGCCAATTCTTCAATGATTCCCGGGTTTTTGGGCTCGTTCTCACCCCCGGATTCTGGGTAACTATTTCGCTGCATATCATGCATGAGGAAACTTCCCCTTCGCCTCATGGACCCGTCAAGAACATTCCGACCTGATTCTAGTTGGCGAAATCCGGCCACCGGTCTAGTGATCTACCTGTGCTTCCGACGGACAAAGTATTTGGGATACGTATTCGACACACCCATCCCAGCATTCTCCCACATTAATTTGATTTTTAGCTGTCCGCCTTCCCCTTCGCAGCCGGATGCTACCTTAAACCACGGAATTTCACTCACATGCAAAAATGGACTTTCTTGGAGGGTTTATGGGTATGCGGGAGATGTCCTGTCATCGTGGGTATATTGAAATACATCCTATTGAGTTTTCCTTTACCCTCTCTCGGGTACTCAATAGGTTCTGTCCCATGCCAGAGGCAACAATCCGTCCGCACCAGGTGCTGCAGCTGGTCGGGCAGCGGGTCGTTCGCACCTCCTTGGTCTCCCAGTTGATCTCCAGATTGTGCTTCTGGAGCCAGGAGTAGCCGAGGATGACGTGCTGCTTCCCGAGCCGGGTCACAGCAAGCTGGATGCGCTCCGAATGTCCCTTGTAGTCGACCACCATGTCGACCACCATGTCGACTCTCGAGTACATCGTCAGCTCTCATTCCCACCTCTACTTCCCTCAGTCAGACACTCGCGTGGCGCCACCATCTGATGCTGAGAACAGTGACATGACTGCCCCTCAAACCCGCGGCAGAACGCAAAGACAACCTGACATACGTGAGCTTGACCCATTGGATGCAGCAGCTCCCAACCCATTCAGGATGAAGCCCGGACCTAAATCTAGGCAGAATGTACCAACCGGGGCCAAAGACGAAGACCGAGGACTCAGCCGACGACAGCTCTGATGTCGACTCGTCCAGCACCCAGATCAAGTCGAAGGAAGATCACGGTTACAGTGCTTCCAGATAATGTCAGTGTTCGGCTGGTTTGTTGAGCCTTGCTGCCGTCGGACGGTACATGCCCTTTTTTGCGCAGTATGAACAAGAAAGCTCCTGCCGTCAAGACGGCTCGAGAAGCGGTAATATGACAGCCTTGAATCTTGAATGATACAGATGGCGAGAGGGTGATGAGGATGCTGAAGAGGTGGCGATGGACTTGAGACAGAATACCATACACTGTGGTCATGGAAAACTGAGAGTTGCTCCTGTATCTATCACGCTGCACGACTCGGAGAGGCATATCAAGCAAAATGCTAATTTCGGTTGCGCTCATGGGGAATTTAGGTGGTAACTGGATAACAAGGCACTTGGCATTCAGAAGTATACAGGTTGACACGAAAGTTAAATGTGTTTTTCTACTCTATTAAAGAAGTCTGCTTACTGGACTGCACCTCGATCGCCTTTGTGACCGCAGTCCAAAATATTACACGAAAACAAATGCGTTTTTCGATTTGATTCTCCGTGCAAAACGAAATGCAATCATGTGCTGTGCCTGACCGCTATTCTAACTGAATAGACATTCATTTGACATTTTCGCGGGATGGCTTTGCACTGCAAGCAAGAAGCATTAATTAAGATACAACTTCTAGACTGATTCAATGTTCTGCACTCCATATATTTCCGCCTACGCCACACGCAGAGCTCTGGGTCTGATGGCACACTTGCAACGCATCCAGGGAATCACCTGCGACAAGTTTTAGCCTAAACCATCGAGTGCATATCGATTACCGACCTATTTTTTCTCCGCGCATACCTTTTCGAGCATTTTAATCACACGCACATAGTTCACACGGGGACTCTACCATACTCACCTATATTGTTCTATTCTTACTGAATAGATATTCATTTGACATTTTCGTGGGATGGCTCTGCACTGGTCTCAAGCAAGAAGCATTAATTAAGATATAACTTCTAGACTGATCCAATGTTCTGCACCCCATATATTTCCGCCCACGCCACAGGCAGAGCTCTGGGTCTGGTGTCGCACTTGAAACGCATCCAGGCAATCATCTGCGACAAGTTTTGGCCTGAACCATCGAATGCATATCGATTATCGGCCTACTTTTCTCCCCGCATACCTTTTTGCCCCAATGACCGAACTTTTTGTTCAGCATGCGACTCCCACCACATGCAGTGCTGCCAGGCTATCAGAAGGGGGTATGTGGGATTATTAGGTGAAATTCAACATGGTGCAGAGCCTACATCATTCGCCAAGAGTCCTAGTACATCCCAGCAATATCTGGGTTCATTTCACATTGCCTTTCATATTTTTTTTCTCTGTCTTTTCTTCCTACCTTGATTTCGGTGAGAAAACTGTTGAATTCCGGTCTTTCACTGCATTCCGTCGGTCCGGAGGCAAGGGGTTTGCCTACGGGCGGAGGCACAAAGGATAAACCAGACTATCACTTTGTGTCTTTGTCCCCATCTAGTCCGGTCTACGCGTTGCCTCGGAAGCTCGAAAACCGTCGGAACACCCTGTGCATGGAGACCGGAGAATTTGCAAAGGAGACCGCCGTCAAAGGAAAGGCACTCAGGCTGGGTGAATTAGCCATAGAATTGGAATTGAAACTGGAACCAGTAGGCGTGTGCGACGGCGTCAGAAAGGAGTTTGCCGGTTGTTCAGGCTCTGAATCAGCACCGTCAAGCCACCTACAAAACTGCAAAACCCGGTCCCCATCTGGCTGGGTTCCTTCTCCCAATTCCTTTATTCGGGGCCTAAGAAATTTCCTGTCTTGCCGGTCTTGCACAAAGTTAGGTATTTGTTTTAATTGAATTGAAACTGTTGGAAGTTTTCCACGCTATGCCTCGCAATGCACTCCGTTGAAATTGTCTGGATTTGGGTTCACAGGACCAGATCAAGAATTTGGTGAAGGAATACAAATATTCTTACGGCTTGCAGTGAGCTCAAAATTTATTTATTATTGTGTCCGGAAACTCCTTTGAACCTGCAGAATTTGATTCCCCGTCATGTTGTGGGAGAGTTCCCTCATACAGACATTTTTGCGAAGAAAATGATTCAGAGCTGTGTCCGACTCAAGTTCGCGTCAAACCATTCGCTGCTGTCTTGAAAAGTTGCCTTCATCTGATTGTTACTCATGCTCACGCTCCGTTCACTACAATACGATTAATTTACTACGTGCGGGAGAGCTATCTTATCCATTCTCATATGTCCTATTCAGAACCGAGAGCAAAGTCCGTGGCTGATGTAGGTATTCAACATCTCAGCAGTTTAAAAATAACAATCCACCAGTGGAGTGGAGAATTGACGGAGAACTCAGCATCTCGACAGTTTTCACTGGAATTGTGGAGTGGATGACGGCAAGCGGTGAGCTCGGAATTTTTCGGATCAAGTTTGTCCCAAGTCAACTCGCTTAAGGTGTATAGATTCCTCTGGCTGCGTCGTCCTAAGTTTGCTTGGGGAGTAACTATTCAACATCTCAGCATTTTATAAATAGCAATCCAACCGTTGAGTGGAGAATTTAACATCTCGACAGTTTTCCGTTAGCAGTGGAGCAGTTTGCTCCGTGTGGAGCACCGGACCTGCGGTCCGAACTGTGTGTCCAGAGACAAACGTCTTTCGATTCTTATATAGATGGCGCCACTTCTTGCAAAGAAGAAAATGAACAAGTGCTACGGCAGCACAGATGACTCCAACATTTATCGGATTGCTATGAGTGCGCTCAAACTTTTAACTATTTCCTGTTTTTTGTTGCTCATACCATTCAGTTTTACATCCTGGCCTGAAGCTTGCTTACTTCAAGCGGCAAAAATGGCCTCAAGAGTGGATCGACACTGCAAGATCAATCACTCGAGACGAGTATAAAACTGATGTTGAGCTGCGTGCTGCTAGTGCTACTGCACTTTCTGTTACCGAGGTATTCCAATCTCACCTTATTTCTCTGTGTATTCTTTATGAAGACGCCTGCTCCTGCTGAGGGCCACAATGATTTTTCCACGTTCATGGACCAGGAGTTGTGGGATATGTTCATGCACCCTGTGACGAGTTGTGTGGTGAGGAATAACTTTGGATCAGACAACGGCAAGCACTATACACCTTTCTTAACACTTCTATTACTGACATTTTTTCGGGCTAATTCCAGCCTACTCGAAGGAGGAGGAGATAGGGGGGCGGCGACTCCCAGGTCCGAGCCGGGAGCCCCAAGACATGTATAGTGGTACGTCCAGAAACTCGGCCGTGTCTATCATGGATAGAAGAACAAAAACGTTATCGTTGGTCCGTAGGTGATCTTGGAATCTGTTTTGAGTGACAGGAATGGCCCCGATGTCCTCCGCGCCCTCTCGAATACGGCGATCGATGATCAGGGTCAACACTTTGAGCATTCAACATTCCGGCGCAATTAAACGATAGCTAGAGGGATCTGTGGCGTGTTTATCCTTCTTGAGAATCCCGGTTAATATTGCCTCGGGCCCTGCGCGACGCGCGTCTTTGTTATGGACACAGAAATGGAAAAATTCCAGGATTTTCGTGTTTGGGATTGCCAGGCAGTCCTTGCATGAGAAGTCGTTACAGCCAATCACGGTGTCCAATCCATGCACTTTAATATGCCGTTTGATTGACTCGATCTCCTCGATGTAATATCTCGAGTATACAGCTCCGGACAATCAAAGCCAACAAAAAATTGACCAATTATTTACACTGGGAAGGTGTTCCAGATGAAATATATCGATTGGGGACTCAAACGATACCTAAATGAAATGAAGGGTCGAAAATCTTGGCCGGACCCCTATATCTCTTCGAAAAATCTCGGAAATAAGAAGTTCACGGGGTGTTGTGTAGGCATCAAAGTGAAGTAAAATGGTTCAGAAATGAGGTCGAGGGCTCTCCATGTTAATCCAAACAAATGCACGTTAACCTCGGCACAATACACCGAGATTTTGCAGCAAAACAACATTTTGAGCACTGGATTTTGACCAGGTATTGCTGGGATGATAGCCAGCGAAATTTGGGTTGGAACTGTCTCTTCAGAGTTGTTTAGACGGCCCTGATGCCTTTGCACAAGAGCTGAGGGCTCTCCATGTCAATCCAAACAAAAGCATGTGGACCTCGGCAATGCACCGAGATTTTGCAGCAAACAATATTTTGACCATTGTGCAATCATTTCAGGCTGGATTTTGAGCAGATATTGCTGGGATGATAGCCAGCGAAATTTGGGTTGGAACTGTCTCTTCATAGTTGTTTTGATGGCCCTGGTGCCTTTACACAAGAGCTGAGGGCTCTCCATGTCAATCCAAACAAAAGCACGTGAACCTCGGCACGATGTGCCGAGATTTTGCAGCAAAACAATATTTTGACCATTGTGCAATCATTTCAGGCTGGATTTTGACCAGATATTGCTGGGATGATAGCCAGCGAAATTTCGATTTGGACTGTCTCTTCGGATTTGTTTTGATGGCCCTGGTGTCTTTGCACGAGAGCTGAGGGCTATCCATGTCAATCCAAACAAAAGCACGTGAACCTCAGCACGATTTACTCATGTATTGGCCATTGGCTGGCTCACAAGTTCAATCTCTGGTGAAATGTCTGGTGAAATATACCGTTCAATTTTAATTTGAAGCGCCCGACCCATGCGCTCTTTAAAATTTCGATGTTTTTTTATCAGAGTGTTCGTTGTCCATCTATGATGTAGAGAAACACAATTTACTCATGTATTGGCCGTTGGCTGGCTCACAACTTCAATATCTGGTGGAATATGTGGTGAAAGATACCGTTCAATTTTAATTTGAAGTGCCCAACCCATGCGCTCTTTAAAATTTCGATTTTTTTTGGATCACAGTGGTCGTGTTCCATCTACAAAGGAGAGAATCACAATTTACCCGTGTATTGGCCGTTGGCTGGCTCACAAGTTCAATCTCTGGTGGAATATGTGGTGAAAGATACCGTTCATGAAGTGCCCGCTCGTTAGAAGGTCAATATCTACTTCAATCTGGTTAAATATCCCGCTCGATTTTAATTTGAGGTGCCCTGGACAGCCACCGAACAGCCACCAGATGCAAAAATTCGCTGTTAAATCACCCGGACAGTGTATACATGGCCATTATTGTGCGTCCTGGGGTCAATTCAATGCTTAGATTCCTGCAAACTTTAAATCAGTCAACTGCTGCCTTTTCCCTGGTCAAACCGTCCAAAACACTCGAAAATGGGGCCAGATCACAGGGCCTGGACAGCCACCAAACAGCCACCGGATGCAAAAAGTTCGCTGTTAAATCACCCGGACAGTGTATACATGGCCATTTTTGTGTGTCCTGGGGTCAATTCAATGCTTAGATGCCTCAACCGGCCACTATTTCCTGTTTTCCGGAAAGTGGCGACAAGTAAAAATCGAGCTCTCGAAATTGCATCTCGCAGATTAAAAGTACGATTACATAAGTACTCGAGGAGAGCAGCTGACACGGCGGACATTATTCTTTCCTTTAAGTTAGATGTAGTCATGGTGCAAGTCACCTGCAACCCACCGACTGGACCGAACACCTGAGAATCATCACCAAAACCGCCTGAAGATGACAGGGGAATATTGCCTTAATATGGATCCGCCGAAAGGGCGCGGTGCTCGCACAGATGAGATTCCTGGCTTGGACAGTTTCACTGTATGCACATATGCAGAGGTGCTTGGTGGCATGAGAAAAATGATGCAACTCCTCGGAATCGCCTGGGTTGACACTCCCAATCAAACAAAACATTTACATAACGAACCATTAGACTACAGGCTAGTAGCACAAAAGCAACAAGATACAAGCGAAGTCATACACTATATCCAGTCCTTGCTTACTTAATAGCTATTGCCTTTAGATTTTGAAAGGCATGACTTGTGAAAACCGTTTCAATTCGAACATTTCCAGCTATTGTTTCTGGAATGGAGAGCCCTGGTCATTGCGAACATTTTCAGCTCTTCAGATCCCGCCCAGAGGCATTATTGCCCTTTCCAGAGGGCAATTGCTGGCTCATATTTTGAAATGCGTGACCCTATTGCCTTTAGATTTTGAAAGGCATGACTTGACACCGCGGTACCAGGGCCCCTTTCTGCGGCGGAATTTAAAGAGTGATCGGAGGGTTATCCTCTCCACGGCGGCTGCCCGATAACATCTACAGACAACATAGCCACATTTGTAAGCAATTCAAGAGAAATTCACAATGGCCTCTCTAATGCCAAAGAAATATTCATCTTCTACAAGCAATTGAATGCTCAGGTATATAGAAAGGTTTCTGGATGCTTTCTCGGTTTTAACTCTCCATATTTTGTATGCTGTAGGATGAGTTGCCGTGTTTTGGCTATATTGGCTGAAGGGTGTATCAAAGGAGTGCTGCTTTGGTACAAGCTTCAGGTATAGTGCACATATACCGCAAATAAATATTCTTAACGATGTAATGTATTTTATTTACGATGTTAAGGGGCGTGCTTGAAATTTCTCTCAAATTGATCGCATTTGTGGCTATGTTGTTTGTAGATGTTATCGGGCAGCCGCCGTGGAAAGGACCCCCAACTTTGAAGTCACGTATGTCACACATCACGCGGTCCGAATTTCCCGGAATTCATTTTTCTCTGTATTCACTTGTACTAACGCTATGGGGATTGTTATCCTCGAAACCGCGGCTGCGTAGGAACCTGGGATTTTAGCGGCTGTGGACCTTCTATGGAAGTTGAACATGCTGTTGTTGCGGCCTCTCTTGCATGCATTCTGCAAAGGGAAAGGCATTCGACAGCTTGCTGTGACTGTTGGACTCCGGGGATATATACCTGGGTGGAGGGAACTCTGCCCGCACATCAGCACGCTGGTGGTCAGGTCCCACAGAATGGCATTTCGAAGCACATGCTTCGCACTGCCATTTTGAGCACTATTGAATGGTTTAATTCGCATTTTGAAGCACATGCTCCAGTCGCCCTCGTCCTCATGGTCCTCGCGGCCATCCCACTCTTGATCGATGGCGAGGGCGAGGAGCTTCGCAAAATCGAATTTCGCGTCACGCATGGGGGTGACCTTGCAGCTTCTATGAAATACCAGTCTATGGTTGAAGTCGAACAAAGGGAGTTTCCTTGAACTGATTTGAACCACAAAATACTTACAACCATCTAATAAACTACCTTCAAAAAACCCGGGCACCCAAGCCCTCGATGATTCCAACACTTCTTGTGAAGGGAGCTTCGTGGATCCGAGTTTCCATTCACAAGTTATGGCGGCGGCAAGTGGGTGTTCAAAAGTGGCAATAGGTGGACAGCCACCGGTCTCAACAGGGATTTCCGCTGGAAGCCGGGTTTCCAAAATAGAATCATCCTTGAAACATATACCTTGAATAATCCCAATGATTCAAGGATGTCTGCAAGACAAATGCCCACTAACTTTAGGTAGTGGGTCCCTCATGAGGCACCCTAATGATGCAGGGTCTCTGCCAGGTATGCAAAACGCTAGACTCGTTAACCAGTCGACGTTAACGAATTGATCTCTCTGTTGTGTCTCCCCCGGACATACAACTGATCAAGATGGCGAAAGCAGTCGGGAGGATTGTCGTCGACTGAGTCTGGACAGACTCGAGTTCGTACTCGGAAACTCGTCCGTGCGAGAGAGTCTAGAACGCAGGAACAAAACTGAGCAGATACACAAGGAAGAACAAGGAAGACAATGAGTGGCCATGACCTACCCGGAAGTCCGCGGAGGAGATGATTATCTGGTCTTTGGCTGGACGAGGTGCTCAGCGACAAGGCTATTGAAGGAGACTCGAGAGGAGGAGGAGATATGGAGAGAACATGTTGTTCGCAGAACAGCGTCATTCGGATAGGGTGGCAGGTCAGATTTTTTTCCTAAGTCCATTCCATGTTCGGTCGATCGCCGCACATTCTGTGAAATAATATTGTTCGGCTGCGAGCATGCTGCACCAAGGAATAATAATGCTTTCGCTGTCTTGCCAAAGGGAGGTCCGCTTGCAGAATATTGTACACAATCAGCCTTTGGTTCAGCTGATCATTGCCCATTCAGCACAGTAATATTGTCGCCCACCTTTGGCCACATGCATAATGCACAGGGGAATAATATTGTCTTCACTGTCTGGCTGAAGGGACGCGTGCTAGCTGCAGAATATTGTCCACAGTCTACCTCTGGTTCGGCCGACTTTGGCTCATTCAGCACAGTAATATTATTGCCAACCTTTCGCCGTATGCATGGTGCGCAGAGGAATAATATTGTCTTCACTGTCTGGCGGAAGGGAGGTGCGCTAGCTGTAGAATATTGTCCACGATCAGCCATCGGTTCCGGCCGATCAGTGCTCATTCAGCATCATAATGGGATTGTCAACGTTCAGCCACCTGCATGGTGTCCGGGGGAATAATATTGTCTTCACTGTCTGGCTGAATGGAGGTGTGCTCTCTACAGAATGTTGTCCACAATCTACCTCTGGTTCGGCTGATCTTTACTCATTCAGCATGGTAATATTATTAGGTGATGCCTGCCTTCATTTTGTCAGCACCAAACTTCGTGTACACAGGGCCAAAGATGTATAACGCCAATGCCAACCTTAAAGAGACTGGTAGCAAGGGGTCCACGCGGCTTCATATGGACATGGCCGACGCTCTGAACCTAATGGCTTATGCCTCGCGCGACCCACTCGGAAACGAGGGCTGCGCGGCGTGGGATCTCTTTCGCGCCGAGGACAGTAATAAGCTCCGAGAGTTTCTGTGCGCAAAGTACACAATCGATGAGCCGGACCCCATCCACAGCCAGCAGGTGTACCTCGACGATGGCGCGCGGCGGCAGCTGTGGGAGGAGTACGGGGTCAAGAGCTACCGCGTGTATCAGCGGGCCGGGGAGGCAGTTTTATCCCGGCGAGCTGCGCGCACCAGGTGCGTCTGCTCGTGTTTTCAATGCCGCTGCTCACTTTGCGCTCGCAGGTGCGCAACCTGAGCGATTGTATCAAGGTCGTGATCGACTTCGTGTCGCCGGAGAATATTGCGCGGTGCGAGAAGCTGACTCGGGAGTTTCGGGAGCAGAACCAAAGGGATGCATGGAAGGAGGATGTCCTGCAGTTGCGCACTATGATGTGGTTCGCGTGGATGTCGTGCTGCCGCCAGCAGGACAAGGGCGTTACGTCTTGATACTTCGCGTGGAGGGCGAACCATGATAACAAACGAAAGAACAGGTGGTGGTGGCAACAAACCAATGGTCTTTATGGCCTAATTCTTTGGGTTCAATAGACATTGCAGCATGTAATTAAGGACCTCTTACTAGACCTACTACATTTTGGGACTGATGCCTCCACTTGAACCAATTTTATTTGATGGTTTTACACCGCCCACTTGCAGAAGTAAATATGCAACATTTCAACATTCCACTTGGGGTGTAGGGCCGTGGCTTCTCTGGGCAGGAACTAATACTTATGTACTTGTTTGGTCCAAGTCGTACTTGTTATGGATTGTGTGTGACCCACTCTTCGGGCACAGTCCAGTTAGTGGGATACCCATCTATACAGGGCACGGCATAAAGATTACTAGAACGTTTGGGAACTAAAATAGCACCTCAAACATTATTGAAATAGAGAAGAAAAGAGATGATAATCTATCACTCATTCCAAAGCATTTCTGCTGGGTTTGGCAGGGATAAGGGAGCACTTAACATATATAAGCTTTCTGCCGGTGCACACAGTTCAATTTATTGTTCTGCAGTGAAATCTTGGCACACCGCGCCGACGTTCATCTACATCCGTTCATCTCGGAGAGTAAAAAATCCAAAATCAATGAACACTCGAGATGTATCCCTCAGACTTCGTACATCTCACTTGTGTGTGTGCGCGAAGACGGCTCTTCTTCCACTACTATCAATTAAATATCTTAAGTCTCTTCTTGTTCAATAATGTTGCCCTCAGTTCAATGGAATGTCGCATGTTGCCCTGATGTGTTATTAAGCAAATGTGGATTTCGAAGAGCCAAAAGACACAACAGTTGTGACTCACATTATCTGTAATAAGAGTAACGGCTCGGCCGTTGAAACTGCTGATGATAAGGATAGTAGGGTTGATAAATCTGGCCTGGCCCGTTCAACTCTTGTACAATGGGGTTGTGATTATAGTCGTGATATGGCTGTGCATGGTGACTCGATCGTCTGTGACAGGACTTTGGTGGATGGTAGCAGTGCCCGCAGCTATAAACCACTGGAGGTGTGGAATGATAATTCGCCGAATAATAAACCGGGTCCCGGTGGGATGGAAGGCAACATCTGTGAGACATAATGAGGTGCTTTCGACAGGCCGGCCTATCTGACATTTACTGCGTGCTGTAAGGAGCCTTTTATATTGAGTCGGATACCCGGACATCGTCCCTCGGAGTCCCTCCCCGGCAGAAAGTGCCCCGTCATCCTGTACCTCTTCCACGACCTGGTCTTGGCCGTCCACTGCACACTGGGGTGCCGAGACCAGCACCAGATCCCCAAATTCGCATTCGCAACTCTTTCTCGAGCGATTTTGCGAGCGGGATTTATTGAGTGATATCGAGGGGAATTTAAAGCAAGACTGTCATTTCAGATTTTTTCATCGTGCCCTCCTCGTTGAGTGTGAAGGCTTGCAAGGGTTTCATGCTTAACCTAACTGGTCCAATCGAATTGACACAGCACCGGGGCTTGAATCCAAGCCGCGCCGAAACGGCAATTCTCGATGCCACCAGAGGCGTAAGCAAGCACCGGACACGCACTTTTGCAGTCGGAATTTGCTGGATGAGGGCCAGGGGAATTTCAACTAAGACTGTCATTTCATATTTTTTTATCATGCCCTCCTCGTTGAGTGCGAAGGCTTACGAGGGTTTCATGCTTATGGAGTGTGTTCTGGAGGATATTGGCCCGGACTGAATACAATGATTTGGAATCACGGCGGAATACTACATACACCCCCCTCGGGGCCGGAAATGTGCCCGAAGCCGCGGTATATATTGCACTCGTCAAATTATTGTTTGAAGCGCGCCTCCTTCCTTTTTCTTGTCATGTTGCAGGCGGAAAGCTTGGTAGACTCTAAAGCTCACTCCCGGGACCTCATTCAGCTGGTTGGGATGGAGCTCTCCAAACCCATGATCGGTATTTTATTTTTCAGTCTCTAGAGGCGATCAATTTTTGAAAGCCCATGACAGAATATGTTGTTGAATGCGTTGAAACAACCCTGGAACACGCGATGCAGCGATCACTTTCGCTGAAAAACAGACGCACAGCCGATTTTGCGGACCTGGTGTCCAAGGTCTTGGCACGGGCGGCAGTGGAAATGCCAACGCTTTTGGTGGCGAGTGTGTACGTGTGCAGAGCAAGGGCCCACCTACAAATTGCATTTGAGCAATGGGCTTTGGAGAGAGTCTTCCTGGGAGCGCTTATCGTCGCTTCCAAATATCTCAATGATTCGACGCTAAAAAATGTGCACTGGGCATTGTGCACGGAGATATTCGGCAAATCCGACATCGGCTTGGTAGAGCGAGAGTTCCTGGAGGTGTTAGACTTTAAACTGGGCGTGAAGGAGAATGACCTCCTTGCGCATCACGCAATGATCACAGGCAAGCTTTCAGAGCTGGGGCACGACGGAAGGCGTATTAAAAGGGAGAGAGAACACACAGCCCAAACCAAAAGTAACAAGTGATGTAGAGCAAGTTAATAAATGAGACCGGTCTCGTTCAGGGGGAGTGTTGGGATGTGTTTTTGGACTGTGCCATTCTCACCTGCATGTCATCCAATGTGGGCATATTTGTGTACACATTTGTTGATTTATTTGTGGACTTGTACAGATAGATTTAATACCCGATGATCCGATGTAGATATATATGTAGGCCAGCATCGTCCTGAGCCCTCAGTTTCTTACTGCGGATTTCAGGCAAAGTAATTACTTCCCATTCATCAATAACATGCAGTTTTTCAGAAAACCGCAATTTATTTTATTACGAGCCAACGAAATAGGTGAGATATGCGGTAAGTTGCGTGAAAGCTCATGAAAACAATATAACTTCATGCTAAGATTTTATTGAAGTGATTCCGTGAAGAAATAAGCCTGGGCGACGGTCATTTCTTTTTGCCGCCACTGTTCATTTGAGGGACCAGAGATTCAACTCTTAGAGAGCTACTAGTACGTCAATTACGCAAGATTTCCACAGTTCTCAATTGTATTTGACGCACAGTTCGACGGAAAGATTTCGTGCATCCAAGGCACGTCATGTTAATTTGTTTCTGGCCACTTGGTATCCCACTGGGCATCCCGTGGATCCCCCGGCACCGTCCAAAGATGCGTTGAAATGGGTCGAAATTTTGGTCACGCCCTATGTCTCGTGGGAAGATGAGGATATTCGGACGTGTTTTTAGACAGGGAATGTGATTCTGAACTCAGATTTGCTCAAAAAATTCGCGTTCAGTCTGTATGAATAAATTAAGGATTTGTTGACTTTAGTTGTCCAGAGCTGTAGATTGCCCTAAATTTTTATTATGTTGTGGTATACATTAATGACATCGTTGTCTTCTCACTCAAATTCAACGACCATCTGCAGCGCTTGGATCAGGTATTTTCTGCGATTGCGAAGGCTAATCTCACTCTTTCTCCCGTAAAATGTCAGCTCGCGTATCAGTCATTACTTCTACTTGACCTTCTTTATTCGAGTCGTTTAGGCCATAAATAGGCCACGCGCAAATTCTTCATCCTTGTCGCCGAAATGTCTTCCTAGGGGAGATGTGTGAGCGACATCAAAAGAAGGCCAAAATAGAAGTGAAACTCAGCAGTGTTTGGCACTTAGGCAATTGAGTTGTGATTGATCCCCTAGAACCCAAAATGGACTTGGAACACCGATCCAATGATCCCCAGAGCCAAAATAAAGGGATTCGGCGCGACTGACAAGGTCGCACTCAATCCAACGATTCTCTCAAAAGACCGGGACCCGGATATATGGAGTTGACACAACTGGCAAGGTTGTGCTCACTGCAATAATCCAGAATTGCACTGGAAGGATTCGGCTCCACCGGTATTGCAATCAATCCAGCAGAACCCGGATACATGAATTCGATGCAACTGGCAAGGTTGCACTCAATCCAATAATCCAGAACTCCGCTGGATAAATTCCGCACCGCTGGGCTAAATCCACCAGAGCCCAGATACATGAAATCGCGCAAGTGGCAAGGTTGCACCGACTCCAATAATCCATAGCCGCCTTCCGCGAAGGAATGAGGGAATGTAGCTGAAACCGCAGGCTTTATATACCATTTCGGCTTGTGGTATCCCGGCCCCGGACGGGCTTCGGAATTCTCGTTCCGCCTTCTTGATCTCCGACCCGTCTCCGCAGCTTATACTGTTATCAACGAGTTTGAGGAGGTTCGAGGGCACTCTCTAACACAAACCAAGTCCTTGCAAGTTGTCAAAGACAGTATCAACAAATTTTAAAATGGAATTCACTCGAGTACTACTGCTATAAGCTCATAAAGTCAACATGAAGGTGTTTCTTTTTTTTTTTTAAAAAACTCAATGAAGGCAGTAAACTAAAAATAAAGTGTATTTGCTCCCAATAAATATTGAAATTTCTGAGGCCCTCTAACTGTGCTCAGGATCTTCAACACTCTGACTACGACGGCACATGTGCATCCTATGCCAGCGATCCGGGTTCTGACAGTACGTCCTGCGTAACTTGTTCTTGTTGCAACTAACCACACTCTCAAGATTCAGACGATGCGGAAGTTAAATGGGACGCCGCTGGGGCAGCAATCATAAGCCCGGCATTTTGTCTTCGCGGCGGATGTCCCTCCGATGAATTCTGGTTCTGAGAGTACGTTCGCAGCAACTATTTTTGGGTTGAAACTAATTTTGTAACAAGATTCAGTCCCTGCCGAAGTTGATTCGGCCACCGCTAGGCCACCATGTACCGATCTCAGGTATGGCGCGGATCTTTGTCTTCGTGGTGGGTTCCCCTCTGATGACATTCATTCTGGCTCCGAAGGTATGTACACAGTAATTTTTCTGTGTTAGAACTCGAAAATCTATTATTATTACATAAGTTGCAGATAACGAATTTGATTTGGACAGCACCAGTCCTAATGACGGCCCGGTTCTGAGTCTTCGTGGTGGGTGCGCCTCCGATGACATTCATTCTGGCTCCGAAGGTATGTACGCAGTAATTTTCTGTGTTAGAACTCGAAAATCTATTATTAAGTTACAGACAACGACTTTGATTCGGACGGCGCCAGTCCTCCCAATCACAACCCGGCCCTTCGTCTTCGTGGAGGATACGGCTCTGAGAGTGATTCTGGCTCCAAGCTTATGTCCACAGTAATTTTCTCCTGTCGTAACTCAGATCTATTATCACGGCTCAGACAATGAATTTGATGCAGACAACGAATATGATTCGGATGGCACCGGTTCGACAAATAAATGCAAGCGCAAACCAGTAGCTGCCGGACCACGAAATCAACCAAAAAAGGGTAAGGCAGACTCAGACCGGGATTCGCGTGACAGTGATGGTGCCGGATCACAAGTCCGTTAGCTAATCGCTTTCGTCACCCGACCCGCCTGGGGGGATTTATTATACTTGCGCAGTCCACAACATAAACTACGAGTTTACAGAAGACAAACAAGTAGAACTATTAGGGTGTTTATCCTTCTAGAATTCTACAAGATGCCAACTGAGCACAACACCATTCCATTTAGCTCTCGGTCAGCCCCAACATTGCTCTCTCCACCCAATAAACAAGAGTGAACATTTTAAAACGCGTGACCAGGCATTCGGGACGCGTTTATTGAAAGCCAACTACAATAAGGGCAGAGAATACGCTCATTTAAATTTCAGCATCGGTCCAGAGCCATATCAATAAAGTCACTGAACTCCATTTTGTCCGTATCCTCATCCAACCCGAAGTTGAATGTTGTAGCAGCAAGAGCGTGCAGAGAAAGTGGCGAGCTTCCATAAATCCAGCAAAAAGCGGCGGGTTTTATAGCTCAGAGGTGAGACTGTATGGTCGATCCTCACTCACCAGACTCAGAGGTTTTTTTTTTTTTTTTTTTCCGGCATCAAAATTGCCCACCGCGGCATTCTGTTATAGGTGTCCGGATTATTGATTAATACCCAACTGTAGGAATATTTGAAGGGGGGATGCCTTCTAAACAGTCTATGTAGAAGTCTGCTGGAATCAAGCTCTGAGGGGCTGACACTTACTTGAAGCGTGCTGCTGCCGCTGCAGGACGGTGCGCAGATGGAGAGAAATGATGATGATGATGAAGAAGAAGTCAATTAATGCACTGACTTCAATTGGTGCATTCACACAGAGCCATTATCTGGACCGCTCTGCTTGAAAATAATTAGCCCTGCTCCCCGCGAAGATTTCTGTCTCTTGAGATTGGCATCAGTCCCAAAATTGCACTCTCTAGCCCATTGTCAGGATCTATTATTTGTACAATGTTTGGTGTTTCTCCCATTTCTCTCAGTTCTCCCATTTTTATTTCTCCCACTTCTCTCACTTCTCCCATGAATTTGAGCAAGTCATAACCGAGCCCTGTGCAAGTCGACCAAGGGTGCGTCCGACTCGCTGATAAAAAAAATTGCATGCCAAATTTTTGATGTCCAAAATAGTACTCAACGGGAGTAGCTATCTCACAGCTCTCCCTGCTTGTAACCCAGAGCTGAATCCTGTAACCCGGGCCTAGAGTAGTCTCACGTAGCCAGACTCCACATAGTTCAAAGACAGTCGATGAACATTATATGGAGTCTGATTTCGTTGACACCTTAGATTCTCGTGACTGCACGTGCATTTTCCCACGTCCCAATTGGGACGAGATTCCTCGTTCGACCTCTTCTTTGGACAATCCTACTCATTCTGGAGCCTGAACATGTAGTAAATCACATAATATATATCTTCAGCAGAACAGGTGTAATAATATTTAGAGTACTGTCTGAAACCATTGTGCACTTCTCTGTAGACCAGTGACTGGTCTGTCTATGAGGCAAGCCTGTCGATAGACAGACCAGTCGATCTGAGTTTGAATTAACAATGCAAAATAGTTACCATAAAAGGTTATTCCGGACCGCGTTTCCGAGTGAGTGACGTCAGAGCCAAACAACGACAAAATAGATAAATTCTCAACTGGCAGACCCAAATCCTATTGGTTTGCCCTCGGATAAGGCGGGATAGGCTCTATGAAATGCTCCGAACACGCTGATGTAAAAATTTATTGAGATCTCCCACAGAAGAAGGAATACACCAATAACCTTTTTTGGTAACTATTTTGTATTGGTAATTCAAACTCAGATCGACCAGCCTGTCTATCGACAAGCTTGCTTTCATAGACAGGCTGGATTCGAGCCTAACTTCTCTGTTTTTGGGAAGGAAATGCTTCTCATGGAATCATTTCTGTACTGTGTTTTCCCAAAAAGAAAATGGGGACACTATAGGACATGCACTAGATCCCATCCTACCTAATTCAGGCTGGAGAGGTAGTGTGAAGGCGAGATCGGCCTAGTTTGGTTGTGGGAGAAATCACGTGTAGTGCTCGGCAATGGGGTCCGGTAAGAATGTGATGCCCACTAACTTTAGGTAGTGGGTCCTGTGGCGCCCTAATTCAGCTCTCTGCCAAATTTGAGACATTTGGTCGTGTTTGGCTACCCAGGAGGTCGTGGTTTCGATCCTCATAACTGTCGTTTTTAAAATATTTCTTTTACATTCCTTATGGGCAATGTTTGGCGATGGTCAATTGTATCATTGATTCTTCTAGTTAGGGAGTCTTTTTGCACAACAGACTCTTGAACATCGACCTTTCTCTTTCGGACCTGCTTCCACTGTCCATTCCCCACTATGGGCAATACAGTGTGCAAAAAGTTTATTTTGCATGTCAGGCAAATAACAGCAAAAAAGAGCGGCAAATTGGAACTCGGGAGCAACTCGAGAAACAGATTTAAATGCAGCGACAACTTGGATGGCATACAAATTGATGAATTGACAACTTTGAAATGCAACAACTAAGCAAATGCACCTTCAGGCTGCGTGACATGCTGCAGCCTCTCATGATGCAACTTGGATCTTTGGTTGCAACTTGAATGGCCAGCGACTTCGATAGGCTGCAACCCCATCCCGGCATGCAGCACCTTCGATCTTAGATATTTTGAGTGTAAATATAATACATGAGGTTCCTGTGATATGTAGGCTTCAGCCCCGAGTTAGAGGATTTGTTTTGGATCCTGGGTGGCAGTTCCACTTGATATGGCTGTGGATTTAGTTGGTTGGGAGGGTGGAACAATTTGAACCACATTACAGCCAATGTCGGAACCGAAGGCGCGGTCAAAAAATTCCCAATTTGGGATGTTTCCGAAGAATTCCCCATAACTCAGTCAGTTCTTGACAGATTGACATGAAACCTAGCTAGTTTTGCTAGGCTAATTCATGCCGAATTAGTGATAGAAAGAAACTTATGAAAATATCTCATATCGGATGATCTGTGATTTTGGGCTATTTTGGGGTTGAATGTGGTCTAGAGGGATCAGGACATGTTCAAATGGTCTAGTTTTTTGAGACAGATACCCTGAATAGATTCAGAAAGATTTCATAGAGTCAGAATTTTGATCATGGCACTTGATGGCTTGTAATTACTTTGGGCCCGTTGGCTATTGAGAGCATTTGGTCAATATTGAGTAACTTGAAGCCGCAAAGTGCCGTATTTAAAATTCTGGCTCTATGACATCTTTCTAAATGTATTCAGGTTATTTGTATCAAAATACTAGACCATTTGAACATGTCCTGATCCCTCTAGACCACATTCAACCCCAAAATAGCCCAAAATCACAGATCATCCGATATGAGATATTTTCATAAGTTTCTTTCTATCACTAATTCGGCATGAATTAGCCTAGCCAAACTAGCTAGGTTTCATGTCAATCTGTTAAGAACTGACTGAGTTATGGGGAATTCTTCGGAAATATCCCAAATTGGGAATTTTTTGACCGTGCCTTCGGTTCCGACATTGGCTGTAAAGCCTCTCATTGCAAAAGCCCATTACAGAATATCGATATAAGTGGGTTTCTCAAATGACTCGGGAATAGAGAACACATTTGAAGGACTCAACATAGATTTTGAATAAACCAAATGGACCTAGATTGAAGCAAGTCAGTAAAACAATGCAGTCGCAGCACAGAAAGCAGATCAGAGAGGGTGTTGTGCACATGCCACGAACAATACCATGAACCATCTCGAAAGCTAAACTCACAGACAATTGTCCAGATGAGTGGCCAAATGTGCAGACTTTGTGACGATTTCACGACATTAAGCACTGGACAGTCAAATCTGCAGGGAGATAGTGCTGTTTCCAAGGGCAATAGTGAGAATTTTGTGTGCCGTGAATCCAAAGGGCCGAGAGAATAGGTCGCCCACACTTCAACCTCATTATAGAAACTCCGAGACTCGAACTGCCAGAAAGAATTTGTTCCAGATTCCGCAGGGACTTTCCTTTCCCAATGTGGGGATACCTATGCTGAATAGAGTAGCCTGTGGTGTGGAAGGATTTGATGCATGGGAGGCGGGCCTTTGAACAGGGTTGGTGGACAGTCGATTTCAGAATGGAAAGATGAAGAAGAAATGATGTTTGAGATAGGGTGGTTGAGACGTGGATAGTGTGGATACTATGGGTAGCCATATGTTATGTAAGTTGTCGTGAGGCAGAGTATCCGAGAATACACTGAGAGGGGTATGTCGTGGTTTGGTAGTTCATTGACAAACAGTGAAAGTGGAACTGAAACCAATGTGTGGTTGAATTTTTATACGTCAGCCATACAACTCTGCAACAGTGGAGATTTCAGCTACAGCTGACAACGGTAATTGGGGGCTCTTCATCAGCCTCCTTCCTTGTTCTGGCCAGGACAGCTTGGACTTAATTTTTGCAAGACAACATCAACTTGGAAATGCTGTCACGCCCTGCAATTTCAACTTCTTCAGGTTACTGCAAGGTTAAGACTCTTGGCTGCCATATTTTTTGCTTCACGCTCCCTGAGCCATCCCCCTGCTTCTTGCCTAATCAGCCTCGTCAAGTTTACAGAGAAAGAAGAAAAGAAAATTTAAATCTTGTCACCATTGGGTTTCCTTCGGCCAAGGCATCCCCAATAGTACACCTGATCCTCATGTTGCATCTTGGAGGCACCGAACTATCAACGGCCCGCTAGCGTGTAACTCGATTCTCGCAATCAAATACTCACAATTGTGCCCTACCTAAGCATGCTTACATCAGAGTTGCGCGAGTCTAGTAAGGTGCATATCCCTTTCACAGATTACGGTTGTGTGCATGAACATGCTTGTCCTATAGATTCCGATGCCACTGCCATTATCTCTATCAGTACAGCAAGTAATCGAATTACCATTGTCCCCGACATTTTTCTGGTCTGGTGCCTCTCCTATACACCGTGCGGTCCGTGCCTAGGTCCGTGATTTTACGGCAGAACTATATATACTCGAGGTTGGAATATTGTTCGAGCGACTGTGGACTAGCCACGAAAGAAAATCATGGTCAATCTGTTGTTGGTTAGAAACCAGTTAGTGGGCTCTGCCGCGACAGCGCGCTATAGTTGTTATTGAATCTGACGGGCACCGCCCTTGATTGATCTGGCATGTTTGGCCGTGTTTGTTCTCAATTACACTTTTGGCTGGCATGTTCCATTGCGTAGCGACATCCTCGCACACTTTACGGACTCATTTTGGCGGGATAAAAGGTTCCTTTAATCCATAGGTATCTGGTCACCTCGTAATAGTCACGTAAATATCGCTGATTCCCTTTATTCGTAAATATCTCTGATGGAAACCCTCATTGATGAGAGTTCTGAGCCATAAAATCATGATTTGAGCAGTAATAATGATTGAAGGCCAGGTATCGTTGCATTAAATCTCGTTTTCTGTGGCCTATCCGTTCCAGTGTTCCAAAACTCTGTGCTCAACTGGTATTCTTTGATCAATTGAAGGTTATTGCCGCTTCGGCTCAAAATTGAGTACATAACATTGTTCGAGGACATAAAACACATTTTTTTACAATATTTTCTACTAAGAAAAGCGACCAATTCATGACATACTTTGCCAAACCAGCGGGAATGACTCAACGGCCACAAATGCGTGACAGATGTCACATTTCAATTCGTTCCCTTCATTTTGGACCCGTTCGGGCGGTTATGGACTTTTGGAGGATACTAAACTATTTTAATACCATATAAAGGTTTTTCTAGGTAAAAATAACAAGTCATAGAAACTTTTCCCCAGCAGTGGATACAGATTTCAACCCGAGCGCGGAAAAAGCCTAAGGCTTTTTGAATTCTAAATGAATTGCCTCGAGTCCGCAGTCAAAGTGGTAGGTACTTTGTCTCTGCATAAAAGTACCGTGCCGGATATTGATATTGGACTTTGCCGTTGCGAGATTGCTCCAACCTCCCTTGAATCACACCATATTAGATGCATTGGACAAAAAATTAAAAATCCCTCACGGTACTTTTATTCCAATGCCGATTTCACTGCGACTTTCTCTTTGGGTCATGCCGTCAAAGTGAGCAGGCAAAATGCCTTAGCATTTTGAAAACCGGAACCAACGGTTACTACTAACCAAACAAGTACAAAGCTGCCGAATCGATCAGCGGCGGTGCCCGTTCCCATATAATAATTAACCGTTCTTTAACGAAATGGCTCCTCGGCGGTGCAATTACCCGATATAGGTGTATCTCCATCCTCCTTCCTCTCCTCTCGTCCTCAAAGTCTTGCTTGGCTTCCCCATCTCCGTTCGGAAATATCCCCATCGCACCTGCTACGGACTGCGCAAACTTCGCCGCAGAAGCCACGAGGCCGCAGCCCATTTCACCCACAGCAGAAACTCGCCTTCATCCTTTTTTAGTCGAGCTCTCATAAGAGCCTCCAGGCCGAAATTGGCTTAATTAGCCGTTCAAAACATATGCTGCATCATAATACCACTCTTCAGCTGACCATTCCGTAGCCCCGCCGCAGGTACACGCAGTTCCTTGCCATTGTTTTCCAGCCGCAGCCACGTCGTTCCCCGAAAACTTTCCGACCTTAAATAGAGCTGGCGCTGTCCCCCTAGCCGGCAATTCTTTGCTCCACCCTCTTATCTTCCAATTCACTATTGTGGATTTCCGCAACTTATGGGCTCCCAGCGGTCAATGATGCCAACACTGTCCTTGAATTCACTGTTGTCGAATTGCGGACTTCCAAGGACTTCTTGAACTGCGGGCTACTAACGGTCAACAATATCAAAGTCTTGGGTGCCGGTACTTTCCCTGCTCTGAGTCTGTTTCCAATGAACTGTCAAACGCCTTCACCGACCTGCAACACTTTTCCTACTGCCCATCCTTGATCAGCTTCAATACGACTGAATCTAGATTTCCTGCAGTGAACACTTCCCCGGACCCCATCTTCCTCCCTCCAGTTTGCTAGGCCCATTTTGGGGATCTCTTATGCTGCATGTTGTGGGGTCCTAGCGGTCTACAAAACCTGTTCTTCTCTGGAATTGCCAGTGCCCGCTCAACCCCGGTGGCTCTTACAGTAAGTTGCGGGCTACTAGGGGTCATTGATATGGACTCTTCTACGTGTTTATACTTTCCTCCGGTCCTCTGTCCACTCTCACTGGCTTCTTCGTTCCGATGAACTATTTCACCGAACCTTCAATTTCCCTCAACTATGCGCACGACGTGGATTTGCGCCGCTACACCGCTTACACGGGACACCTGTTTGGATGAAAGTCTTCTTCACCCTCATCCTCTAGTAGGTCTAACCATCCATCCATCCGAATCATTCATTTCATCCACTTTACTATTCTTCACATTGCATAGTATGTATAATAATTGGAAAAGAATGAAAAGATTTTCCACCGTTTCACTGCATTAACCGACTCCAGAGCCTGCTGGAGCGAAGCGACGGCTTATCTTGTAGATGACTGAGAGAGACAGAGATTCAAAGGCTGTGCACTCTCTTAGTCAGCACTTGTTGAGCTCTGTTACTCGCGGGCTCACAACGCGCTCAACCGCGATGGTGGGTCTTCCGAAGCGTGGGGAACAAGTAAGATACGCTGAATAAACGGCAGAGAATGGGTAATAAAAGTAAGGTAAACTCGTTGAAAGAACACGTGACCAAGAAATTACCATCGGACGCAGCGGTGGGTAGTGCTCATCGCCGCAGGAGCAAATCCGTGCAGATCACTCAGAAAGGGTCGGATTCACACCTTGGTGGCAAAGTTGCACAGTGTGAAAAGTGTATGGGTAAGAACACAGAAAAACGAGTGGGTTCGATATCGCGCGGAATTGAAGAAGGACATGTAAGTTCTATGCTGCAGCGTGAGGGTCATACAACTCATTCCGCAATGGCCACCATGTACGTCAACACAGTTTCTGCCAGATAGTTTCCTGCACTTGGGGAGTCTACGCGTTCTCAACTGCGGTGAGTTAGACAATGCTAAGATAGAGCTTTAGATAGATCTCTCGGATGCAATGGGCACTCACTTATCGCTGGACAGACTGCTTCTATTGACGGAAGAATGGCAGGCAGAGCACCTACATAGCCGAAAGAGTGGCGGTTGCAATTTGGTCCCGTTAATCTTCCGCTCCTTTGTGTTATTATTATCAACGACTGCCTAGTGGGCCAGTCTAGCTAGTGGGCCATTTGCATTATACTGCGGGGTACAATGTATAATGTTCATATTTGGGACCTGTGCCATGGTACGCGACCTATGAGGACTCTGTACGTCAAATTTGGAGGCAAGTTACGACGGCGATCAAAAGCAGTGCGAGGTTTTGATTGGCGATGTCCGCCTGTGAACATCATTTCTTATTTCCGAACGCCGCTTCACATTCTTTCTTACCTGTTTCTTCACCAATTCTTCACCGATTCAAAAGGTCTGGGGCTCGTTCTCATCGCCTGATGCGGGGGAATGACATACGTCCATCAAATACACTCATAGGATCCTTACCTTCCTTCAAGGGCCCATATATTTGTGTCCACACCATTTTATCTGTTCGCATGAGGGCAAAACCTCTAAGGTGGCCCAGTACCCAGTCGCTGATAATACGTTCCTTTCCAGTTTGCTGGTCGCGCTTGGCGTTTGTGCGTTCCGAGCACGAAATACGTTGAACGTCTTCCACTATCTGTCCGGCGTTCCTTTTCAAATTTTCGCTCAGCTTTTCCCGGTGTCGATCGCTCCAATGGGAGACAAGATTTGGCCAAGTTTCCGTGCCGGAGTAAGTACTGCTGCAGAATGAGAATTTCGGATCGACGCGGCGAACATAATAAATCTAGCTCACGAGCATTCTCGACAAATGTATTTTGTGTTGCTGCAGCAACAACTGTATACCAAAGGGAAATGAATCAACCGACACGAAGCGTCGCCAGAAACAGCTCTGTTTGCAGGGGGAGAGTTCTCAGGTCGCGGTTCTGAGGCTGATGAACCGGAGGGTGGTCTGTTAAACTCTCCCGGAGAATATGCCTGACCTTGCCTCTGATCCAGTGCATGCTCTACGAGATCGAGTCGTCGAGTGAACTCAGATATCGACTTCATTATAATGTCGATGACCTTAGTGCAGCCACATCTGGCGTACCGAAGAACGGATATGGGTCCAGTTGCAGCGTCTTCTCGACGCAGTCGAGTCTTCCAGTGAGCTCGGATATCGACTTAATCACTCCGTCTGTGAGGAGTACTTCGTTGTTCTGCCTTGCTGGAGTTTTACAAGTCTATTCCAAAGATGCGTATCAGCAGTGAATCAAATGAATAGCTGAACCGCAAACTGTGTTGGAGATAAGATAAGTCAAGAGCTATGAGCTGGAGCATTTCGGGGCAAGTAGACGGAACCTGTGATAATAAGACACCATGTATCACTCATAGATATCATTTAAAGCGCACTTGTGATCTTGGCGGATTGCTCCAGGTGTCGGGCAAAATCTTCCCGAGGTCTTTTGCCGGCATTATGGCAGAGTTATTCGGCACTTATGAGTGGATGCGATTTGTACCTGCAGATTCCTTACTTACGTTCAGACGTTTCCTCCGCAACTTATCGGCCGCCCCTCCAACACTATAGCTGTCCATTTGGTTGTTGCTTGTTGCTCCTATCGTACCTGCGGACCGCTCAAGAGCACCGACAGCGTCCACTGTGCTATGCTGATCGCACTGGTGCAGATTGTCAATACCGCCACCAAAGAATAATTTAAGCGTAGGTACCTGCATTGACGCCCCGAGAGCGATGCTGGTACATAAAATACGACATCTAAGAAACAGATACAATGGGTACATAGTTCAACCACATGACTACGTCTGCGATTCGGTTCATTGGATTTACATCGACATATAGGCGACGGCGTTCACGCCGTTCCTTTCGATGCTGTACGCCCACTGGGCCAGATGTAGCGGAGAAACGTCCGGCTCCATTCATTGGAAGCCCAGGATGCGCCGAGGAAAGTCCATTTAACTTGTTAGGTGGCGGTTGCAAGTAGCAGTCATCAATGTCGACTTCAGGTTCATCCCTGTCCCCCTCGCATTCGCCTGGTTTGCTGCCGCACTCGTCGTCGCTGTTGTGTTCTTGGCTGTTGTATTCGTCGCTGTCGTATTCGTCGCTGTCGTATTCGTCGCTGTCGTATTTGTCGCTGTCGCATTCGTCGCTGCTGTCCCATTCGTCAACGTCGCTGACGCACTCATCTTCGTCGCTGTCGCACCCATAGATACTGCTATTCTCGATGATAGAAACATCTACTAAAATTTACACTGTAATGAGTACTTACACGGTCTCTGAATCGTGATTGACGGTCCTAGAGAGCGAACGGCTTAGTTTTCTTAGCCTGCATCCCTGCGATCCAAGTTAATACAACTGATCAGAAAGCAGACTACATATTCGGGCCCGAACTCACCCATCGGAGCTTGTCTTGGCCATTTTTTTCCCATTTCAAGGATGCTGAGGATCTCCTCTAATTCGAATAAGAGATATAATCTGACATTTCTGAACTGTTGCTCACATGGGCTGTGTTTACGCTGCGTGGATGCGTCGCTGTTGTGCTCTGTATTATAATATAGCCGTTGGATGAGAAAACACCTAGAAACAAGAGAGATATAAGACCTTGACTCTATTCAGACGTTGTCTCTTCCGAGGTGGTGTCCTGCTATCCGCAGTGGCTTCCGCTTAGCCGGGCTAGTCGTTGAAAAGTCGGTGGTAGACACTTCAGTTCTAAGTACGGTCAGATCATCCCCAGTAATGGTCGCACTAAGGCTGCCTACCTATGCATCGCTTCTCTCGCGACCCGGGTCCTTTGAGAGGGTTTCCGCGGTGATGGACTGCGGCGAGCTTTAGGAGCTACTGTCCGGCTCGAGTGGGCCATAAAGTCGGGCGACAGGCTAACGATCGTAAGTGTAGATAATCGAATTGTGAGAGGAAAGAAACAGCCTACGCAGCCGTTTTGAAAGGCCGGGCCTTTTGATGTTGTTTCGTCCTCCCGGGGGTTTCAAATACAAGAAGGAAGAGTACGCACCCGCATGTAGTACCGTTGCGGCGAAGAACGAGGAGGGACGCCGTGCGATCGATTGCGTTGCACTTTTAATTCCAGGCATTGCTTTAAACGCAAAATATGCTCAACCTTTATGGGTCCGATCTTGAGGGGGAAACGGTCAGGAGCTTCTGGCACGATTGCCTATTTATCATTTGTTCAAAGGCCTGCACTTGAGGGCCTTAGTCTGGCGGATTAGTGAAGCTGAAAACTGAACCTAGTGCGGTTTTTTAATGGCTTTCATTTGGTCTCAGTTCCAAGGGAACAAACAGATGCAGGGTTCAATTGCAAATCCCTATTTATCATTTGCTCAAGGGCTTGTAGGTGATCAGGGGAGTCTACCGGTCAGAGGCACGTCAGAACTTCAGGTACTAGTATTGCAGCTTGCCACTGGGCTTCAAGATCAATAATTTCTAGACTGTCAAGCCCACGACAAGCCGATATATTACCGGAAGTGTACTACGACATTTCTCAATGCCACTGTGTGCCAGGGCCCTGAACACGCCTAAGGCGGTCAGTATTTATATTTAACGTTGTTCTAACTTGAATTATAAGCCTCTGCCATTAACTCTGCCCCGTTCTGACCGGAATCACGCGAGGACAACATTCTCTAGTCGATACTTAGTCAAACTAAGGGACAAGGTTTTAGCACGCACAAGACAAACTTTATTTTTGGATTCTTTGGGTCTGGACGATGTATTGTAATCAAAGAATAACCCCCGCAAGACAAGTACTGGCTTCGAGGACATGCCCAGTTCTCTTGCCCGACCATCTTCCCAGAGACTTTGTGCAAGGACGGAGCGGAGTGTTGAAAACACAAGCCCAATTTGCCGAGCCCATTGGGTATATAATCCATACATTTGACTCATACGTCATATGCCAGTCCCTCTTCCTTCACACGAAAATTCCCGTACACTCCGATAATTCCTCCTTCAATGTTGGGTTCACCGTAATAAAAATCCCTCTTGTAGAAAGTGCATTAGCAAACGAACTGCATTGGATTCTGGACGATCTTCCCGGCGGTATCGAGCTGACGAGGGCTCGGAAACAGTCTGTGGCGGTGCGGATGCGTATTACCGCAAGCTATTTGAGTATCGACCCCGCTTTTATACTCTACAATTGTACTAGAACTTTCCGTGGATCTGCACGGATCACTCGAGTATAACCCCCCCAACACAATGACATTCAAGTGGTCATTGTTTACATTCGAATACTGTATCGCCGCGTTTCCCTCTTCTTCTGGGTGTTCTTAGATGGAACTACTGGCCCGTCCTTTCTTTCGCCCTTGCGTTTTGGCCGGGTATGGATAAATTTGATGTCGGGCGTCCATAGCATCCGCCTTCTCGATCGAATGAAACGTCTGGTATTTTGTCGACTCCGGCCAGTCACAGGTGGATCTGTAAAATTTCGACGATTAGCTTGGAAGACGCACGCAAAACGTCCCCAAATCACCTTTCACATTATCTTCCAAAATTGTTTTTTGTTGTCCTTCTTCGCTTTTTCCTTTCATGGCGTCCTGGAATCGGCAATGAAAGAAATTGAAGCGATTGATGGTGTATGTCTCGCACAGGCTTTGAACTTCCGGATTCAGACGCCAGGTTGGATCTCGGCGCCGCCTGGTATATAGGTCCCATCCTTCTGGCCAATCTCGCTGTTGTCTTTGCCTTTGACTCACTTTCAACCGGCGCAGGGGACTCTTCGGACTTTTTGATCTGGCGCGTTTAGCAAACCGCACTGGAAGAGTATTTGGCTCAACGCGTAAGGAAGCTTTGCCATCTTTCGGCTGTGCATCCACGGCCCTTACATCTGGAGCATCTAAGCCAGAGAGCAACGAGAGAGATTAATGAACACGCTTACCGACTGCAATGCCGTTAGAATTTCCGTTTGTATGATTGCTGGAGTGGCCATTATCTGAACCACACATATATGGTGACCCAGGATCCACAGCCATAGATCCAAAATCCGGCTTAGATCGTGAATTTGGCTCTCCACCATACGCTCCGGGACACTCAAGCTGCGTATCCACTGCGGGACTCCGTGGACTTCTCAATCGTTTTGCAGGACGCAGAGTTGGAGTATTTGGCCCGGGATACACGCTTGATGAGAATTCGGCATCGTCCGGATGGACATTGGCGCTAGATTGAAGCGAATTCACCACCTGTTCCTCAGACTTATCCACATCTAGATGGAGCATGTATTCGAGACCGAAGACCCGATAAACATGCTTACCGGCTGTAATGCAGTTTGAATTTCCGTCTGTTTGATTGCTGGAGTGCTCATCCTCTGAACCACACATATATGGTGACCACGGATCCAAAGCCATAGATTCAAAATCCGGCTCAGATCGTGAATTTGGCTCTCCACCATACGTCGAGACGGGACACTCAAGCTGCGCATCCACTGCGGGACTTTGTGGACTTCTCGATCGTTGCGCAGGACGCCATGTTGGAGTGTTTGGCCCGCGATACACGCTTGATGGGAATTCGGCATCATCCGGATGGACATTCACTGCGCTAGATTGAAGCGAATACATGATCTGATCGACAAACAAGCTTACCGGCTGGGATGCGGTTTGAATTTCCGCCTTTTTCATTGTTGAAGTGCTCATCATCTGACGTATCTATGTAGGATGACCCAGCAATGGCCTCGAGCTCCGGTTCAGGTGCATTGAGCTCTCCATCATATCCCACGACGGGACACGCATCCTCGTCGACTGGACTGCAACCTTCGGGCTGGCTCCGACTAGCTTGATCGCTTCCTGGATCTTGCCACTTTCCGTTAGTCGACTCGGGCAGGTTAATTTTACCTAGTTCTACTTTACCATCTGAAACACGCGCCTGTTCCCCTTGCTCTACAGTCCGTTCCCTCCCATCTGCGACTAAATCCAACATGTCGACATTAACTGAGATGATCGATCGACATTACAGTAACTGAGATGATCGAGGACTGACTTCACTTACAGTCAACCTGCGCACAACAATATCGACCCGCTCGATACTCGAGTAGGTCCGCCTGTACCCCAACATCATGGTATTCAGTCACGATCCTGTTGTGTTGTGTTGTCTAGTTACGTTGTAAATCACCGATTGCTGAAATGCAGGTGGCCCAGCTCACGTCTGTGTTTCCGCATCTTTTGTCGCCGGAAGGGTTTTTGTCTGACGCACCCCAAGAACCCTGCTTTTTGCAGCCTTCCTTTCCTTCTTCGCACAGACATCGAATGTCGGAAGGCAACGCGTACGATGAATTATCTTTTAGCCAACACAGCGGGTGCCATCGTTTTTTTTCCTTCTTCTCCGGCTTTATTATTGCCTTGCAAATTCGGGGACAATAGTTTCGCTTGCCTGGAGTAGTCATCTCAATCAATAACAATATTTTCCACCAATATGCTTACGCTCAGTACATCCGTAGCACCTTGTAACGATGTACCTGTCAGGCGGCACGCACTCTATATATAAATCGATCATTTTGAGAAGTACTAGTCCTCGTTGCGGCGAATCCAAGCCTTGATCTTGGAAAAAGCTTCTTCAATGGGATTGAAATCCGGTGAATATGGAGGCAGGTAGACGAGCCGTACTCCTAGAAAATATGAATATCCGGAAGAAAGTTCTGTAAATGGTCCTGACTGAAGCGATCACATAATTCAACGATCTCCTCTCCGTGATGGATTCGGGCGTTGTCCATCACAAGGACGCTAAGCGGGCCGGGAAAAGGCGAACACAGAGGGAGCTAGAAGGGTGTTGAGAAAGCAAAATGCGAGAAGAAAAAATATGAAACCCACAACACTGTGCTCAAGGAAGTCCAGATACTGGTCGCGGTGCATAGACCCTTCCACAACAGTGCTAGTCAGCATACCACGCGAGGTCAGCAGACCAGTTGCAGTCAAACGCCGTCCGCAGACCGCCTTTCGACGCTTGGTAGCTCGTTTGCCTTTCTTTGCACGCCCGACACGCCTGGCGGGGAGTCTTGTCATTTTTCGATGTTTCATCCAAAAAGCCTAGATAGTCTGCTGGATACTGGGATATCTCGCGAGAATAGTCTTGACGCGAAGGCTCGCAACGTTCTTCGGAAATGTCGCTAAGTATTTTGGTCGACATTCCGGCACGCTCGAGTTCACGATGAATAGTGGTGTAATGGATGGATATGAATCGATTCGTCTTGAGGAGGTTGAGGAGCTCGTGGAGAAACCAGTCTGGACGATCGTGGACGAGTTGGATGAGATGTTGGACATCATCCTGCCGTAAGAGTCGTGAGCAGCCGGTGCAGTTCTGAGGTTTCATGACATCACCGGTGGTGCGCCAAAGCCGGAGAACACGAAAGAATGTGCGGCGGGAGAAGCCAACACAAGCTAGAATTGTCTTTAGCGGGAGGTGGCCTTGCTCATAGAGGTTCAGTGCGGCAATTTTCAGGTCGCGGCTTATTTTGCGATTCCCCATACTGAGATTATGTACCACAAGTATCGGGGTCAGTCAGATGCACTCCAAAAGAACTCGATAACGCACATATGATAGCAAGAGTTCAAGTCCGAGGTCCCCAAGATAACAGAAGGCTTCAGAAAGGATCGCGCAGGCTTGTGGCGTGCAAAAGTGGGTCGTGACGGGCAGAAAACTAGTTTACCAAACGCGCGAGGTCAGTGAGAGGCACCAAACGCCGCGAAAACGCGCCTACTTTCAGCTGAATCCACCAGGAATTGCACGAGAAAAGATGGGAACAAGGATCGGGGCTTGACACACTGGAGCCGAATAAGGTCGAAAATAAAGTTGGTAGTGGGAGACTCGGAGTACCAGGAGTAGAAAGCCGGTCCAAAACGCAGTCGAACGGTCCTACTTTCAAGAGATTTGGACTAGGATTGAGGCCGCAATGAGTGCAAGAAAAGAGGAAGTTGTGAGTTGCTCTTTATTTACAAAATGATCGGAAGTGCCATTACTTCTGCAAAGAGCTGTAAAAAACTAAAGTTGCTGGCTATCTAAACTAATAGTATTCTAATGTCCTTGTATTTATTGTAATACCTTGTTCTAGAAAGATACTCTACTTTCTACATAATTTACCTAAAACAGTACTTGCCTTGCAGCTCATAAATGTAAGCCTCGAAACACAACAAGCGCCGCAGGCGCCAATAAAGAACGCGGTCACATGCTGCTACAGATGCAGACGGGAAAAATCAGTCATTCCGAGGCTTTCATTTCGCCGGAAATGGTCTCAGATTGCCGAGGCTTTCTCTGCTCGGCAGGGCGGGTTTTAATCGGTCTCCCGATCGATTTGCCATCAGCCTCGGACCGGGCCGCGGCGGGGTTGCCGATTTGATTGACGACCTGAATATCCGAGGAAATCAGTGGGTGTTCCCGCCTGCATTGTGCGTTGTGTGTTGTGTGAGTATGTCGCGCCTGGGTTCCAGCGAGCCGCCATGGACTCTACCGTTCACTCCATCTCTGGGGCCATGATACCCATGATTTCCTCCTCCTCGTCGCATCTCCGTACAATAACATTGTCAAGACGCTCCAGGCCATCGAAATCAGCCTCAGCCAGAATGATCCGATGCTTTCTCTTCTCGCTCGCTTCCCTTACTTCGTCTCTTCGAAGGAAACTGAAATCCGAGACAGCACGTTCTCTCACGAGTTTCTAGCCATTCCCCATATCACCTCAATCACGCTCGACTCCGTACGATTCCCAACGTTTGCTGATTTCACTCATCTTTTATCGCGGTTCGCTGGTGTGAAGCGGCTGGAATTAAGGGGCCTTGTGTGGGACAATGAAGTCGACGACGGTCATATCCTCTGATATACGCCCCCGCGCCTGGAATTGGATGCATTTTCTGTTTATGTCCCCAATGACCCCCGAATGCTCTGGTGGATCACTGCGGAGGTATCAGCTTCGAAGACACAGGCATTGGAACTGGACCTCGAGGAAATCAATGCTCCCGGACTATTGTCGCCACCTGAACGTGCACTTGAAGCACTTGCACCTTGAATGTGGTCTGGTCGGTGAGGTCAGCGATATCGTGTCTTGAATGAAACGCGCTTAACCCCCAAGTACAGTGCTTTTTGCTGAGCAAGTGAGCTTCGACTCAAACACCGCGTTGAAGTCCATGACGCGATCTCGTTGACCCAGTTTCGCTTCAACGCGAAGAACTGTCTCTGGGATCTACGCGTCTCGCCGATTCTCCCCGACCTTTTGCGCAAATTTCGTTCCCGAAGTCCGGAGATCTTGATTATCGGCGTCGAGACAACCCCTCTTTTCGAGCGTGCTCCTGAGGCAATACATGAGTTCTCTAGATCTGCGATCCTAGAGCTTTCTCGCTATACCCATCTGCAACGATTGCAGTTTTGCGGTGTTTGGGATGCTTGTTCCGAGTCGCGGGAGATTTTCACCTCCATGCTTATTGACCTCCTGATGAACCGTCCTCTGTACGGAAGCTAACCGGGCTGCCAACTGATGTCCAGTTATGTATCCGCCTCAAATTCAACGCCCTTAACTCTACATGTCACCAACGAATGTTCCAAGCAGATAGTTCACGGAGCCGAAACGCAGCGTGGTCCATTTATTCACTAACCCAAACTAAACCTGGTGAATCTGGGGTGAAATACACATATATCTCATATCAGTACGGTACAGTGTCTCAACCAGCGCCAGAGAACGCGAATCTTCTTTGTTTTCTTTCCGGATTTGACGTGCATTCGTGCTGGGCCTCCCATCCCGCACGCGCATGGGCACCCCAAGTCACGGAAAAAGGAAGTCGTTCGTCCAATGCGTGGGACGATGGCTCGCTAAGTTTGTTTTCAAGCCAGGCCACGGAATCTGGCAACCTGGATATACCTCTCCCCGTGCGATCGGATTATATATATATTGCATCGGACGCAAAGGCATTCCCGTTGCGTTCTTGCGGGCATTGCGTCATCGTCCCAAGATCCCATCGAGTCCCAGATATATAAATTTATAACAATATCAAGGAGCGGTATACAATTCGGGGAGTCTATAGATCTTCTACGTACATACTGCGCACACGCCGACACGGACCCACAATACTCATTTCTTACTCTCAAGGATTTCGCCAACAGCGAGCGCGCTTCATCTCTGCGCAAGAAGAACAAAAGAAGAAAAAAAGAAAAGAGGATGAATGAAGGAGGAGGGGGAGACGCACCCCGGGCTTCGCTTCAGTAGTCAGTCCCTGGGAACTCGCGCGGATCCGTCAGAAGGGAAAAATAAAATAAACGAAGGTATACGGACGAGTAACTCCAAACATACAGCCTCCGCCCTCGCATCGTCGGGTACGGGCGCATCACCGGCCGCCGCCCGCCAGTATGAATATGAAACGCCACGGGGTTGCACGTGTGCGCGGGACGGTCTCCGCGTTGTTGAGGAAGGATTACCTCTTGCAGACGTTGGCGTTGCGCAACCCATTTCCGACATTGGATATGTTTCTATTTTATCATGTTATGGCGTCGATCGTAGCCGCGCCGTATATAAGGCACGGTTCCTTATCAACGGCCCTCAGTCTTACTGCATCTACTGGGTGCGACTGAGGGTGCGTTTGCTTCTTTTACTCATATATTATTCACCTTACTTACTCTACCTGTAGTCTAATGTTATATTGTATTCTCTACAGGTTGATACGAGTCTTACCGCATCTACTGGTTGCGACTGAGGTCTAACGTTATATTGTATTCTCTACACGCGTCGCGCATCTGCTCCGCGTTTCCGTGGTCTGCGGTGAGCAGCAGGGCATAGCAGGTCGCCTGGAACGCGGCGCAGCGGCGGGGTCGGGGTGCGAGATGGTGCAGACAGTGGCGTCGAAGTTGCGTGTGTGGCCAGCCTAGTGCGGGAGTTAGTCACTGAAAACCGAGCCACGTAGGAAAGTGGGAGGAGGAGCGGGAGAGCGACGTAAATGGAAGTAAAACCGATGGGTCCGAAGAAGGGGGGATAAGTGGAGGTCGAGAGTGGGAAGTTGGGTGTAGGGAACCAGAAAGGAAATTGACTTGCCATATTGGGTGGTGCGAAATTGGACTTACGAAGTCGTGCTCATTGCTTTCGACGATGTTCGCGACTTCGGCGGCGATGGCCTGGGTGCTCATGTAGCTATAACATACGTCGCGACCTTGAAGGAAAGGATAGATCAGCAAGCAAGAAATGACGATACAATCGAGTGGGATGTAGACGAAGTACATACGTGGTGGCCACGAAGGTTAGATCGATATGTCGCGCTAATTCATGCGCAATTAATGATAGAACGGAATTCATGAAAATATTATTTATTGGGTAATCTGTGTTTTTCAGCTGTTTTCGCACTGAATACCATCTAGCATACCCAGAACATGTCCCAGTGACCTAATATTTTGAAAGGGACAGCATGTATACCTGAGAAAACATGTGATAGAGCCAGAAGTCCGGATAATTTGTTACAGCAGTCCCTCCAGCTCCATTCGATACGGTTGGCAGTTTTGACATTCAGAGATATTAGACAGGTTGTGCAAAGCCGCATGCGGCTTTTTGGCGCACAACGTCCTTCGGTGCGGCTTTTGCATCTTTTGCTCCAGTGGTTTGGGATGCATAAATTAGCCATTCTCATGATGCACAAGACAAAAAGACGGCACTTCCGCACACGGCTTTGCACAACCTCTCTATTGTATGGATTACATTGATCTACGGATTTCATATAATTCTGGCTCTATCACATGCTTCCCCAGGTATACACGTTGTCCATCCCAAAATATCAGGTGACTGGGATGTGTTCTGGGCATGCTAGATGGCATTCAGCGTGAAAACAGCCCCAAAATGCAGATTACCTAATATATAATATTTTCAAAAAATCCTTTCTATCACTAATTGCGCATGAATTAGCCCGACAGATCTACCTACATTTCATCCAAATCGGTGGAGAACTGGTTGAGTTACTCACAATCCTCTAAAAACATTCCAAAACAAGAAATTTTCGTTCGCGCCTTCGGTTCCGACATCGGCTGTAGTTGTAACCCAACCGATCCATCGCCCATCATGGCAGTACCAAAGGGCGAATCCGTTTCGGGAAGTTTCTGATCCCCGTGACCGATTTGCCCATATCTCGATGAATTCTGCACAGATTGAGATGGGACATAGCTAGATAATTCAGGGTAATTCATGCGCAATTAGTGCTGTGAAAATATTCTTTAGTCGGTGAGATGGGCTTGGGGTTGATTTTGGGGGTCAATCCAGTCTACCAGCATCTAGGCATGTTCGAATGACCTAGATTTTTGGGAGGGAAGACTGTTATGCATTCTGAAAGTTGCCATAGAGTCAGATTTGCCGAGAGTTCAGGGATGGATTCAAATATCACAGTATTTCCTCATTGTAGTGTATTGCCATTGGTACGAGGTGATTTTGTTGAATTGACTGCTTACCGGGACTATACAAGTTATGACTTCGCAGAGAACATGAAATTGGACATGGAATTGTCATTTATAGAATCCGATGGTGTGCGGGAGGGTGTGCATCTGCTCGCTTATTGCAAAGCTCAAATGAGATGCTCTAGGGGGTGAACTAATCTGCGGCGCTTCTGCTGAAAAATCCCGCCTTTCTGATGGTGCTGATCCCCCATGATATCCTGGTGGTTTCCATTGTAGTATCCATGTGCACAGCCTTACTGCTGTGCATTGCTGCGCACTGCTGTGCGTTGTGACAGGCACAGCCTCGAGGCTGTGCATGTCATTGTGCATATAAGTAGCCTAGTGTATGAGATGTCGGGGCGTGTCTGGGTGGCAAGATAAAGCAAGCAACCAACAGCAGATATGTAGATGCCGTGGTACTTTTGGACCTCTTCTTCAGTTGCTGCACCCATTTCCTTGGTCAAAGTAAGACCAGGTAACATGGGAGTGCTAACTGGCTTGCAATCCGACATTCCATACTGCTCAAGCATGTTTACAGCATACTGGCGCTGCGAAAGATGAATGTCTCCAGTTTCAGAGTCACGCTCAACCTTGATACCCAACAGCCATTCTGTGGGACCACTTTGCATTCTCTGTTGTTGACTTTCGATGGAATGCGGATTCAGGAACCACATCGCACATGACGAACTGCAAGGGTCGTCTGAAAAACACCCGCTACTACAGGGTTGCCATCGAAGTTGCCAATGGAGTTGTTGTTTATTCTGAACTAGTGGGGGAGATAGAGTTGAAGCCACTTATACACGGACACAGTGCTCGGCCTGTTATCCTTACCAATGTCTTGTTTGTTCCTCAATTGTCTCACAATCTGATATCTATTACCTACCTCACCAAACATCATGGCTATTGTGCCACGTTTGAAGGAGATCTTGTTTCATTCACTAGAAACAATGAGCTCTTGTTTGAGGCAGATATCAATGAGAGGAACCAGGCATTTGTGAGAGAGGTTGAGATCCCCTCTTCTGGTTCAGCTCTGTTCACTTCTGGGACCTTGCCTGTGGATTTGGACTTGTTGCATGGTCGACTTGGCCATCACTCTTATGCTGATACCAAAAGTATCCTTAGCAAGAATCTGGTCACTGGTGCGAAGTTAACTTCAACCCACAAACCAGATCCCATCTGTGAGCCCTGCCTTGCAGGAAAGCTGAATGCAGGTCCTTTTCCATCCACTGGTCATCGTTCTGAACATCCTCTTGATCTCATTCATTCTGATCTGAAGGAATACAAGGTGCACACCCGTGAGGGGTGGAAGCATCGTATCACCTTCATTGATGATCACACTAGCTTCAAAGTGTGTTACCACATGCAACGCAAGAGTCACGCGTTCCGTGCGTTCAAGTTGTTCAAAGCTTATGCTGAGAACCACTTTGGGCGAAAGATCAAAGGATTTCAGGATGATAAAGGTGGCGAGTACATGTCCAATGAGTTCAGGAACTTCCTTGCTTCAGAGGGCATTGTGCATCGCCATTCAACCAGGAATCGACCGCAACAGAATGGGACAACAGAACGTGGTAATCACACTATAGATGAGCACACAACTGCGATGCTACATGAAGCAAATCTCCCTGCTTCGTTTAGGGCTCTTGCTGTTGGTGCATATATTCACGTGTCCAACATGCATCCCTCTGCTCATATTGGAGGAAACACTACTCCACACGAGCTCTGGCATAAGCAGAAACCAGATGTGTCTCATCTTAAGGTGTGGGGCTGCCTTGCCTATGTGCATGTGCAGAAAGATAAATGGGATGCTTCTGGCTCCCATATTGAGAAGTGTATCTTTGTGGGTTATCCCTCAGAGTACAAGGCCTGGGAATTCTACAACCCAGTGACACGCAAGATGGTGATCTCAGAGCGAGCTGTGTCTATATGACACAACCTGAAGGGTTTCCACAAGGCAGAGCTGGCCAGCTTCTCAAACTGCGAAAGTCACTTTATGGACTCAAGCAGGCTGGCAGGCAATGGCACAAAAAGCTGCGAGAGAAGCTCCAACAAATGGGCTTCAAGTGTCTCCAGTCTGATCGTTCATGCTTTGTCTATTCGGATGGAGCTGTTCGCATCGTTCTCCCCATCTAGGTTGATGATGGTGTCATTGCCTCCAAGCATGATGCTGATATTGACCGAGTTATTGCTGAACTTAGCTCTGCATTCAGAGTCAAGGATCTTGGTCCCACTGAGTGGCTTCTTGGGATCAAGGTCGAGCGCAACTCAAAGACTGGAGACATTGCCATTTCACAGCGCCAATATGCTGTGAACATGCTTGAGCAGTATGGAATGTCTGATTGCAAGCCTGTTTCCACCCCAATGCTGCCTGGTCTTAGCCTGACCAAGGAGATGGGAGCCAAGTCTGAAGATGAGTCCAAACACCTCAAAAGCACTTATATCAGTGCTGTGGGCTCTCTGATGTACTTGGCTATCCAAACTCGTCCAGATATCTCCTATGCAGTGGGTGTTCTTGCACGCTTCAACAGCAATCCTGGTGAAGCCCATTACAGTGCTCTGAAGCATTTGTTCCGCTACATCAAAGGCACTCTTGATTACCGCATCACCTACTCCAAATCTCCTTCCCTCTACAAGTTCACTACCTACGTCGACCCTGACGAGTTGTTCTTCACATACACTGATGCTGATCATGGTGGTGATAAAGATACCATGAAAAGCACTGGTGGTTTCGTTGTGATGATGGCTGGTGGACCAGTGAGCTGGAGAAGCAAACTGTAGACAACTGTGTCTCTTTCCACTACAGAGGCAGAGTATGTTGCAGGAGTTGATGCTGGCAAAGAGATTGCATGGATGTGACATTTGCTTGGAGAGCTAGAGTATGGGTTGACTGGTGCATTGTCTCTTCTCATGGACAATCAATCTGCCATTGTTGTTGCTCGGAATCCGGAGCACCATGGCCGCATGTGTCATCTTGACCTTGTGCACCACTGGCTTCGTGGACAGGTTGAAGCTGTTGTCATTGATGTAAAGTATGTTCCAACTGAGGATCAACTTGCAGATATCATGACCAAAGCACTGCCCAAGCCAGCAGTGGAACGACTGCGAGACATGATGGGATTAAGGGGGAGACAATGAGACTGCTCTCATTCAGGGGGAGTGTTGAAGTGTGGGACTTCCAGCATTCTCATTCTCATTCTCTTGTTCTGTTTCATGGACACTTAGTTTAGACATGTGAAACACTTGGACCTTGCTTATTATTGGCTTCGAGATGAAGTTGCTAAGGGGTACATTGCACTGGAATACACTCCAATGCAGGAGCAAATTGCGGACATTTTCACTAAAGCGCTGCCTTGTCCTACTATAGAAAAGTTGCGCTCTATGATGGGGATCTGGGGGAGCTAGTTGAGACTGGTCTCGTCCCAGGGGAGTGTTGCAGTCTGTGATTGGACTGTGCCATTCTCGCACTTTGATCTAAGAGCATGTGGTTTCTTTTGCCACAACCCGAACAAAGTTTCTGAGCAGGAGGTGTAGTTGCAATAGCAGCAGATGATGAAGGTGGAGGAGAGAGAGCAGGTGATGTGACAGCTATAGCAAGGTTGGAAAGAGGGTTAGTAGAGGCAGAAGAATGAATGGAATCTCAGAATGACTGACTCTGATAGACCTAGAAGCCGGGGCCCATAACCTGTTAGAATCAGGCAAGCACAGTGGTCTGAGTCAACAGTGAGAAACTCGAATTGAAGAGAGATACAAGACAACTAACCTGAGTCAACAGTGAGAAACTGGGGACTCAGGCTCTACACTAGGCTACTTATATACACAATGACATGCACAGCCTCGAGGCTGTGCCTGTCACAACGCACAGCAGTGTGCAGCAATGCACAGCAGTAAGGCTGTGCACATGGATACTACAATCAGGTATCATGGAAACCACCAGATCCATTAGGATACCAAGTGTTTCACATGTCTAAACTAAGTGTCCATGAAACAGAACAAGAAAATGAGAATGCTGGAAGTCCCACACTTCAACATTCTCCAGCTCACTAGTCCACCAGCCATCATCACGACGAAACCACCAGTGCTTTTCATGGTATCTTTATCACCACCATGATCAGCATCAGTGTATGTGAAGAACAACTCGTCAGGGTCGACGTAGGTGGTGAACTTGTAGCAAGAAGGAGATTTGGAGTATGTGATGTAATGTTGCATCCCCTCCACTCTTGAAGGGAGACGCCAGGAGCTTGTGAAACTTCGAACCCATGAAATGATGGTGGGCGACAGATGTGGCGACTCGACTTTGGAGTGCTTGCTCCCGTGCGAGAGCGATGGAGAGTGCAGCCGCTTCAAGGGCGTCCTTTCTGAGTATGGTATTGGCTCAACATTGGCCACCTCCGGGTCGTCAACAGAAGGAACCACGACAGACGATGCTCTGGCAACGTGCGTTGCAGCAGGTCGCACCTTATGAGGACGCTGTTTCAAGGGAGATGCCAGAGAGTTCACGAAACTTCGAACCCATGAAATAATGGTGGACGACAGACACAGCAATTCAACTCTGGATTGCTTGTTGCTCCCATGCAAGAGTGATGGTGAGTGTGGCCGCTTCAAGGGTGTGCTTTTCGGGCATGGTATTGGCCAATGTTCACCATCTCTGTGTCTTTAATAGAAGGAACCACGACAGACAATGCTCTGGCAACGTGCGTTGCAGCAGTTCGCACCTCCTGAGGACGCAGCAGATGGGTACTGGCGCCAAATCGTGCAGGTGTTTGTCCTGCAATTTGGACTGAGAGAGTCACGGGGAACCCAGTGAGGAAAGGATGTCTTCGGCCATTGGGGCTTCAAAGGAGTATGGCAGGGGGATCGGATGGGCCGTCGAAGAGGCATGGCAAGAGGGATGGCGGTCTGAGTGTGTCTTTGTCTGCAGGATCCATAGTCACCAGTGGGGCTCAATAGATCGGTGCACCTTGGGATTGCGACAGTGGCAGTGTGGCACAGCTGCGTGGGGATAGCACGGCATCCACAGAACAGTTGAGCTGAGAACATCTGTTTTTGAAGATTTCACTCCTAGTTTGACCCCGATCAAACTGGCCAACAACATGGCTGAATCCACCAATTAGTGTTAAGTGTTGTTTTGCTGGCAAATCCACAAGATATGCTGATCACCCCCTGTTCAGGATATCCCTGCTGCCTTAGATCTTGATTTCGAAGAATTCAGCAATCTCGCTGTTAGAATCAGGCAAGCACAGTGGTCTGAGTCAACAGTGAGAAACTCAAATTGAAGAGAGATACAAGACAACTAAATGATCACGCCCCAGAACAAGAAAGACAGTCCAATTTAATATCACCTGAAAGATGGCAAGATCTACACAATCTTGTCTCCGAGTGACAAAGCCATACACATTCAAAGGCATGTTTCAAATATTGGCGAGGACTACCGGAGCCCAAAACTTGCCGATTTGATCTTCATGAAGATAATTTTCGCGCTGAGAGTTCCTTTGATCCTGAAACAGGAGAGATTAATTTAAGATGCTTCAACGGCCTAGTAAATAATTTTAATCTGAGTATAATTGAAGCAATACGCTGTAACATGGACATTAAATTCATCGGTTCCGGTGCATCTGCAAAAGGAATTCTGTATTATATTACTGACTATATCACGAAGTCTCAGCTCAAAACTCATGTCGCGTTCTCAATGCTCGAACTTGCAGTTTAAAAGCTTGGCGAATTTAACCCGTTTGGTGATGAGCTGACAGTTCGAGCCAAGAGAATGCTCCAGAAATGTGCCTACGCCATGATTTCTCAGCAGGAACTATCGGGACAACAGGTTACCTCCCACCTCATGGACTTTGAAGACCATTTCACGAGTCATTCTTACCGTAATTTCTATTGGACAGCTTTCGAGGCCTTCATTAACCAGCAAATTCCCAGTCCGGAATGTTGTCAGCTATCCTTGTGGGAACCTTTTAATGAATATTTTAATTAAGTACATTTTTAGCCGACATTTTACGCTGGGGAGACCCCCGTGGCCTCCCCTTGACGCTCGCCGCTGGGCCCAGGAAATTCTAGTGCATCCGGAATACGATTTAAGAAGGCAAAAAACCAATCCACGGATAACGAATCTTCCCAATCTACTTGAAATTTTGAGTCTCGTTTGCGCGCCAATGGCTCGGCTGCCACATCGCAAGACCATTCTGTAAGACCGGATTCTGGGCGACAGCTTGGGCTGGACTTACGACGATCAGTTTTTTCTCATGGCCAACTGTACTCTGTGATGACCAGAGTACCAGACTCCCGGAATGTGCTCAATCTGAAATAATGTTCATAAAGGGGATGCCACCTCTCCATACCAAATCAGGTGATTCGTTTGAATTTTGCATTTGTTCCGGACAGCCACCACCTCTGGAGTTATGGCTCAAACAATGCCACCATTAAAATCGGTCAAGCGTTTCAAAATGCGGGCCATTTCAATGGACTGTCAATGCTCCAGATCACGCTGTTCAAAATGCAAGCCATTTCGATGCCCTTTGAATGCCCCAGATCACGCTTTTCAAAATGCAGGCTATTTCAACTGACTCTGAAAGTTCCAGATCACGCTTTTGAAAATCCAGGCTAAAATGCAAGCCATTTCAATAGGGGATTTCACGGTAGGGCCTATTTTCCCGTTTGTGAATAAATATGTTCATGTGATGGGACAAATAAAATCATCATTTGTGGAAAAAATCTGTGATCACCCGGTTTGAGTCCCAGAATATATTTCTATTAATTGTTTCTACACACCAGGCACGCACCCCTCACGAATCATTCGATAACACCTCATCTCAGTATCTGCACCAGCTAGTCACCCTCCGTGTCGGTCTTTGAGGCTTCAGCTTGTTTTGGAACCCTTGTGCCCACTCCCGGGGTGTATTTCGGGCTGAATGGTGGCAACCTTCTTCATGTGGGCCAAATGAGTCTCGAGCTGGTCGATAGTCTTGCCCTCAGGAGCTTTGATCCTCTTGGCCATGGGTGGTGATGGCCAAGGCGGTCACGGGGCAGCTTACTCAAGCAGACATATAAATTCCACAAAAAATGTTTATTCCACAAACGAGATTATATAGGGGCGCTCAATTCTTAATTTCAACCAGTTCAGTTCGGATTTTTAATAATATTCTGGCCACGCGATTGGCTGATTAAATATTTTTATTATTTAAAATCCGAACTGAACTAAGAATTGAGCACCCCTTATATCTCGTTTGTGGAATATTTTTTTTTGTAAAAATAATCGTGCCATCACTTTAATATATTCATTCACAAACGAGAAAATATTCCCTACCGCGAAATCCCTAATGGCCCCAGATCACGCTTTTCAAAATGCAGAAAAGTGTGACTTGGAGAGCTCATTGCATGCCACAAATTGACAGATGATACCCAGCACTATTCTGAGCAGCCCTGCCTCTCTGAAATTGCCCACACTTCTTTGCTCGTTAAATCAGAGGTCACGGAACTCTGTCTGGCAGAAAATGGGTTTACTCTTCTTATACAAGGTTGTAGGCGCTCAAATACAGTGCTTCTGCAACAGCACCCATATAAAAGATACCGGCAGTCTCCAACAGTCCCACAGGCGTGTCCCACGCGTCTGACAACAGAAGCCTCCCACAGGCGTGACACCAAGGCAAACGGGTAAGATTTGAAGCCGCTATGGCTGTCCTGGTGGCGAACATCAAAAAGTGTCCAAAAACAGAAAGAAAAAAAAAACAGTCCGTGCCCTGAGTTTCGCAAAGAGCTGTAATGCATTTTTTTCGCTAGGCCTTGCATAGTCTTAGAGATTCCGGAATGATGGGTAACATTATGGCGATCGAGAAGGCGCTCAACATCAAAGGCCACAATAGCTTGTCTCCATGCAGAGCTTGCGACATGAAGAGTGCTTCGTTTCAACGCATTGACTGAACGGCGCGGCAACTCCCGGAATCAGGGCAACAGTCCAAGAGGGCAAAATTCCAAAGCTTTCCTCTGAATAGTCCGGTGCAATGATTATAAAGCATGCCACGAGGCCAACTGAATTTATTTGGCCCGAATCAAATCCAGATGAATTTGGTTATAGAGGAGGCCGTCCGACGCGCAATACCAACATTATCGTGACGATGATTCGGCGGAGGACCGTTGGTGTTTAGTGGAAAAACCAGGGTTGAAATTGGCACAAATGGCAGAATGCTGGGGAGGATGTGTAGGAGTCGGGCAGGTTTGAAGAGGACCCCTGAAAACACACTCAGATGCCTGTCCAAAAGTTCACCAGTTTTAGAAGTTTTTATCTGGACCCGGGATCGAGCAATTTTTATCTGAATTTCTCCCAGGCCTCCACCAGGTTGGGTTTTTATCTGAATTCTGGACCAGGCCTCGCAAAATTAGCACCCATACTTGGAACCTTGTTTTTGGTCCCCAGGTTGGTCACGGTTTCCCAGTGTAAAATAAACTGACGTAGCCCTTGGCCGGTGAGCAAATGAAAATGGTGAAAAAACTGGCAAGGGAGAATGGGTCCCGCCATTCCAACGGCCCGCCAGTCCACAGCTGTGGCTGCGCTCCTCGGCGACCTATATGCCATGGTCCACAAGTTTTACTTATCACAAGCGGTTCGCTGAGCAATAGTCATAGAACTCAGACACTTGGTTGCTTGTCTTCAGGCACCCCTCGGTTCAATCCGAAATTTCAAGCTCGTATGAACAGTTTAGACCATCCGCAATAGAATAATTTGATGTATTTTGAAAAATCGACTCTGCGGAATCACATGCTATCAAACAAATAGTCATGGTAGCATGAAAGTAGTTGAAAAATAAAGGATACTCACATTTTCTGTCATTGGAATTCATACCCGCCACCGAAGGCATCATTTAATTTTTTTGTGAGGCTGCACGAAGTTTTCTCGAGTCAATTCTTGAAGGAAAGCCTTTAATAAGATTGTAGGACCGTCTATGAGGAAAAAACAAGAGGCATTGGGTTGTTTTAGGGCTGTAGAAGCAAAAAGGACCATTAGGACCGCAGCCTCCTCTTCATTCAGTGCCCGAGGTGTAAGACCCCATCAGTTCCCTTGGTCCATAGGCTCAATCGATTCGCATTCCAAACACACAAGGTACTGCCACCTCAGAGTCCTTACCTGACCCCGAGGACTGCTTTTTGATGGACAAGATGAGTTTCATCTGGCATACATAGTAATTTCTGTGACCATCAGTCACGAGGGAGGGGTGGGGGCTCCGGGACAAGTCGAGTCCGAAAGCCTGATGGAAACTGAGGTGGTTGTCGCAGCTCCAAGAAGTCTCTGGTGTTGTCGAGCCGGCCAGACAGTCGTCCATCGCTGCAAACCCAGAATTGCGAACAATCAGGGTTTGTGCACACCCAACCTTGAGCTTGCGAGTAGATGGTGGGGAACGATTACCACATTCAGCGCAAGGATACGTGAATGGGGGATGGGGGGAAAATGGCGTGATGGGATTATCTAATTGAAGCCATCAGACCCGGTGAAGGAAGGGGTGAGTATTCCAGACTGTTCTCCAATATTCTGGCTGACTCCCTCTAATTCACGATGAGTCGTAGACTTGGGCGAGTCATACTCGGCCTCGGTCATCTGGCCGAGGGCATATCCCAACACATCTCGAGTGACACCACGGTTGGGGCCACGCCGCACTATTACTGCCTCTCTTCGCGCCGCATCAGGGGCACGTCGCAGTTGACTGTTCCCCGCACCCGTTCGAGCGCACCGTCGTCTGCGCCCTTCTGGATAGGGGCCGGGTGGCTCCTCGTGGAGCATCTGCACGCTGCCCGACCTCGTAGTCGACCTGACAGAGGATGGCGATTGGGTCGACGGGGGGGAAGGGGAGGATGATAGCGGCGCGGGATTTGCTGTTTGCTTTGCATTTGTTTGAACAATGACGCAAACACCTGAAAACCTCCAGAGCGCACGAAAAAGAAATCTGCAGGGACAGTTCTCCTTGAAATTTCGCATCCAGCAAAGGCAGATTTAAAACCGGGCGTCAAATGAGCTCATGCAATGAAATTTGCTGGTCTGGTGCATGTCTCGGCAAACAGCCCGGCATGGTTTGAACTTGCATCTAACACGGCGCAGGGTGGCCCGTACAATTGAGAGCGGGAAGTTCGTCTGGAAGCGATGTTCGGACCGGAGGAACAGCGGTTGCAGATTTATGATAACTCGGAGGTCTTCGACAGTTGAAAAATGCAGGCACCTGAGACGGCAGGATCGCCAGCATACATACCTCATACGCAAATTTTCTTATGAATATTCATTCATTTCGAACTGAGCAGCAACCACCCAGCAGTTTCAGGCCTGATTGTCTGCCAGCGCCTCTGAATAATATTACACATAGTCTTGACCCTCAATTCCACTGGATTTACGTGTCAAAGCAAATGTTTGATCCTCGAAAATAATATCGCGACCCCGCCAGTCTCGAACTCATGCACGGTTATGTGATGGCCGATAATTTAAACCCCGCCGCTATGATAATAGCGGTATCTGCCACCGCCATCAGTGTCGAGCCCAGGAGTGCAGGAGATGCATGGGAGGATTACTATATGAGCGACCTTTCTGGCCATTAAGTAGAATAACCAATTTTGGCAGGGAAAACTGGCCTTTTCGGGTACTGCCAAAGCTGTGGGCTGCCTATGGGTCTGAACTTTTGCATGGACATTCTTTTATGGTGGCCCCGTGTTTGGGACACGTTGGAGCATGTGCATGACCACCGCATAGCTATCATTGAAGCCAAAACACCGAAAAATGACAAGGTCGGTAACTTCTTGATTGCTAAATAAATATCCTGGGCAGACAAATGTTAGGTTTTTATTACACACATTGTGGGCGGCAATAGAACGAGTCACTGGAGCTTTTTTACATTCCAAGCCTAAAAGTAGATAGAGTAGAGAAAGATTCCACGTCCAAGGCCCGCCTCCCCAAATCCATGCCAAATGCACACAGGGATTGACGTCACATCAAGAGCCGCACCTCAGGCGGCAAAGATCCAGGGAAGCTGGGGCAAGAGGGCAAATATATTGAACTAGTGGTACCATGCTGGAACAGACGTGAGAATGGGAGAATTGGTAAAATATAGAGAGTACTGACAACGCGGTGCAGATTCCATGTCCAAGGCTCAAATCTATGTCAAACGCACACACAGATTGATGTCACATCAAGAGCCGCGCCTCAGGTGGGAAAGATCCAGGGAGGCTGGAGCAAGGACGAATATGTTGAAATCGGAGTGGTCCCATGCTGGAACAGACATGAGAATGGGAGAATTGGTAAAATATAGAGAGTACTGACAACGCGGTGCAGATTCCATGAACAAGGCCAGTCATCCTCAGAGCCATGCCAAACACACACACAGATCGACATCACATCAAGAGCCGCGCCTCAGGTGGCACAGATCCAGGGAAGCTGGGGCAAGAGGTTGACATCGGAGTGATCCCACGCTGGAACAGACGTGAGAATGGGAGATAGAGAGAGTACTGACAACACAGTGCAGATCCCAGGTCCAAGGCTCGCCATCCCCAAAGCATGCCAAATGCACACACGGATTGACGTCACATCAAGAGCTGCGCCTCAGGTGGCAAAGATCTAAGGAGGCGGGTGCCTCAGCTGGACAGGATGAAGACATTTAATTGTCGCAGGGGAACGCAAGCATCTTTGGGGCTTCGCTGAGTGAGGACAGGGTTCTTTATATATCAGGTCGGACACGGCCGGGGCCGAAACTGCCCCATACACAGATCCAAATTCACAAATGTTTCCACCATCGGGCCGAAAACTACCCCGATTCTCCATATGGTTTATGTCAGTACAGCACTTGGACCAAGGTCCGCAACGTGGGTGAGATTATACGGGCACAACCTCGATAGGTACAAGAGGCCGCAGGGAAACACCACGACGTGCCACGAAACCACAGCAAGGTATATAAAGTTTCAGGCAACTCAATTTCCCTCAAAAAAATGACAACCGCTCACACTGCAAACGGCAACTCGGATGCAGTACACTGCCTCCTCTTCCGCAACCGTACTGATTCATATAAGTGTTTCTATAACAACATCACCCCTACTTATCGCTTCAAAGTGCTCGGTGATGGCTCGGCGTTTGCAACTTCAACACTCCCCCTCAAACTCGAGTCATCCCGAGTTTGCGAACTTGTTCTTCGTGCTGAGTGCGTGGTAACGGCTTTGTGAAAATATCCGCAAGGTTATCGCCTGATGCGCAGTGGTGAACTGACACCTTGTTAGAGGCAACGGTATCACGAATAAAATGATGGCGCGTGTCGATGTGCTTGGAACGGGCGTGATAGCCGGCATTGAATGTGAAGTCGATAGCGCCACGATTATCAACGAAGATGGGTGTTGGTTCCGTGGGAGGGAGTTCAATTTCCGTGAAGAGTGAGCGCAACCAAAGGTTCTCGCGTGCTGCATGCGAGAGTGCAACATATTCGGCTTCCATAGTAGAAAGCGCGACGGTGGCCTGCTTCTTTGATGACCAAGTCGTAGCTCCCCCTGCAAGCATGGAGACGTAGCCTGAGATAGACTTACGGTCATCAAGAGAATTGGCCCAGTCGGCGTCGGTGAAAGCATGGGCTCGAAATAATTGGCGTGCATGTCAATGTCCGAGTCTGAAGCCGATGAATAGGTGATGCCGAGGTTGGTAGTGCCGCGGAGGTAGCGATAGACGTGTTTCACAGCGGTGAGATGCGTGGGTCCGGGGTTTACATTGAACTGGGATAGGGTTTGGACGGCGTAGGGGATGTCAGGGCGTGTGCTGATTGCAGCGTACATCAAGCCGCCAACCATAGACTGGTAAACAGCTCTGATTTCCGGATGGGACTCGTCCTCGGGAAGCTTCTGAAGCTTCACGTTGGGGTCCATGGGCGATGCCACGGGGTTGGAATTTTCCATGCCATGCTGAGCAAGGATCTTTTTGATGTAATTTGTTTGGGTGATGGTAATAGTTCCCCGCTCGCGGTCGCGATGGATTTCCATTCCCAAGAGCTGCTTTGCGTCGCCAAGACGAGTGATCTCGAATGCGTGTTCGAGTTCGTCCTCGGTACGTGTGATAAGAGCCTGATTTGATGCATAGATGGACATGTCGTCGACATGGACGGCAACAATCATGACATCCGTTTCCGTGCGCCGTACGTAGACACAGCGGTCTGAAAGTAGGCGTGAGAATCCAATTTTCTTGAACTGCCTGTCGAGAGTCTCGTTCCACACGCGACCGGATTGTTTGAGGCCGTAGAGTGTTTTGTGGAGACGTAAGACCCGTGAAGTGCCGTCAGAAAATCCCTCCGGCTGCTTCATGTAAATTTCTTCTTTCAATTCTCCATTCAGGTATGCGCCTTTGACGTCTACCGTGCGCATCTCGAGGTTATATCTCGCTGCGAGGGCAAGTAGGAGGCGGTTGGTTTCGGCGCGCACGACAGGTGATGAGATCTGGTCAGGATCATAATCGGTTCCCGGTATCTCCGTGTTTCCCATGATCACAAGTCGCGCCTTGCGTCTTGCGATGTTCCCAGTCTCGTCTGGTTTGTTCCTATACACCCACTTGTTCCCCAGCGCTTTTCTGCCCTCTGGTAACTCGGCATAACTGAAGGTGCCTAAGTCTTGGAGCTGCTGAAGCTCCTCTTCCATTGCTCTGTGCCAGTCTTCGGCTCGCGGGTGCTGTGTCGCTTGTCGGTAACCAACAGGCTCCGAATCTACGGCGACGTTGGCGACGTTAGCGACGTCTTCGGTGCGAACGCGATGGCGCCAGGCGTCTGGTTTAGCAGGAGATTGGTTGGTCGGGTTACGAAGTTCACGCCAGTAAGTGTTATCATTGTAAACTTTTGGTCCTTGCGCGGCAGCTCTGGTCTCGCGCAGTGCGCGCGGGGGCATCTGCAAATATTGCGAGATTTAGGTGCGGGTGTAGCTGGTGTGGGGGTGATGGGTTCGGACGGAGGATTCTGTGACTGTTCCGGAGCCGGTGAGTCTTTCGTCTGTTCGGGCTCGCGCTGCGGCGGAGCTTCTGTCTGATTCGATGTAGGCTCGCTCTGTGCATCCCGCTCCCCCTCGAGCTGAATCGGGTCAGTCGGGATGGCTGGTTGAGTTGTGTAATCGCCGTTGGCGGTCTGGAAAACGACATTACGAGAGGTCAAGACTTTGCGCGTCTTCGGGGCATGATACCGCCATGCGCGTGAGTCCTCCGAGATGCCGATGAAACGGTATGGCTTCGATTTGGTGCGAGTTTAGACTGTAGTTGACCCTGTGTTAGCACCCAGCACTCCGTACCAAATTCCTGTAGGGTGGAGACGTCGGGTTTGATACCCAGAACACTTCATAAGGTGTGCGATTGCCTGTGAGTGAAGTCGTGGGTGAACGATTAATTATGTAGACCGCGTAGCTGACTGCTTCGGGCCATAGGAAATGGGAAGGTTGTGCGCGACAAGCATGGCGCGCGCACGTTCAAGAATGGTGCGATTAAGACGCTCCGATATACCGTTTTGCTGCGGTGAGTATGGTGCCGTAAATTCAACTTTGATTCCCTTTGCCTCTAATTTCGCTCGTAGTTCCTTCGAGATGTACTCGCCACCATTGTCAAATCTGAAGGCTTTGCAGCGCTTCCCAAACTGTGTGAGTATGAACTCAGTGTAGTTCATAATTTCCTTCTCAACCTCCGATTTTTTCTTCATCATAGCCACCTTCTTGTGCCGCTTCGCGCCGTCCGTGAAGGAGATGAAGTAACGCTCGCCTCGTATACCGCGTGTGCGAGCCGGTCCCCAAACATCAGAGAAGGTAATGTCACCGATCTCCGTATACTCACGCTGAGCCTCTTTTGGAAAGGGCTCGACGTGCTGTTTTGCTTGAGTACAGATGGTGCATTCTTCGACGTCATGTGAACCTGGTGAGATTTTTATCCCTGTAACCATGTGTTTGTCAACTAATTCTTTCACGGCACGTGGACTGAGGTGTCCGAAGATGCGATGCCAAGCATCGAGTGTGCGTTCCGGTGTCGCGGCAAATGCGAGTGATGGTCCAGCCGCCGTAGGCTGTCCAGGTGCGAACGGTTTAACATTCCCGATGGCGTACACATCACCGATATTTCGGCAGTG
>JARJLF010001286.1:0-86927 GCA_029378395.1 Mycena leptocephala | reverse complement strand
ATGTCATTTTGCAGTGCTTGGGACCCTTCAATGAAAGTGAATATTATTTGTTACTGTTTGGTTCAAAATCCTGGGACTTTTTAATATGATCCCTGTATCATTGGCCTTTGTTGGATTTGGAGTGGCTGTGTACAGCTGTGCGAGCTGTTCAAGCTGTTGCAAGCTGTTGCGAGCTCGACATGCTCGGAGCAACTACTGCTGTAATACGACATAGCTTTATTCTGGGTAGACACAGCCTAGATAATGTTGCGTAGTAGTATAAAGTAGTGTACCTACAAGGATGTACGCTACCGGATTACAACGAAGTTCCCCATTGTTGGCCTCCTCCTCTTGTGGCGCTCGTACCTCTGGGGCTTATTTCAACAGCCTTGAGGCTCCTGGGCTCAAGTTGGGCCATATTACGCATAATATCCAGTGCTTGGGGTAGTTTAGATCATCATTGGAGGGTGGAAACTGGTGAAACAAGCTGAGAAATTACAGGTATCTTGTGATCTATATTTCACGGCCTCACTACTTATCCCGAACATCATCTACTGCTTGACAAACTATCCAGCGCACTGTAGGACATCCCCAAGATGTCTGTACCTGAGCTCCAGCACCTTCAGAGGCCTCTGCAATGCACAGAGGGATCATATTAAAAAGTCCCAGGATTCTGGACCAAACAGTAACAAATAATACTTGCCTTCATTGAAGGGTCCCAAACACTGTAAAATGACATTCCGAATTGATTTTTCCAGGTTTCAAGGCAATCGGATGAAAACTGAGCTCAGTAGAGGGGTATTAGTGAAAATATCAATTTTGAGAAAAAAAAATGATCCACGCCCTAAGTTCCGCAAATAGCTGTAATGGATTCCTAATGCGTGAACCATTCCTAACTCGTTGTAAAAGTGCACTCTGTCATCATACAATACAATATGTGTGGATTATCCATTGTTTGCCTTGGGCTTGGGTCAGTGTTGGCCTTGAGCAGAACGGCTTGTGTCACGTGCTGTCAATAGGCAAGCGGGCTTGCGTCCAGTTAGCCATAAATATCACAAGAGAAAATGACCCATGGCTGGCATTTATATACATTTACCATCAATATGCATTTATTTGACCAGGCGGTCCAAACTGATGCCGAAATCCCAACCAAAAGTGGGATTCAGCAAATTCTCACATGTGGCACGAAGAATCAACTTGAACAGGTCCAGACATTGCATGTCTATAGTTTAAGCTGCTTCAGAGTTGAGTTCAATGCGGTGACAGGTTTCACACAGCTCCAAAAACTCCATTCTTGCCCAGGCTTGGAATGCAAACCCGCTACGCCCGACTTGGCTTGGGTCCGTGGTCTTAGTTGAATTATTGCTTGGGGGACGGTTTCGCCAACGTAAGATCCATTGAAAAGCAAAAGATACAGATTTTCAAGATTTTCTACGCTGCCTAACATTTAATGCCCAAATGTTGGATTTTCTGGGAGCAACGTTGGTGGCGCGGTGGGACGGTGCGATGTTGAGGTGGTAGGACTAAGGGCAAACAATGTGGAGGGGTTGGTCAACAGATATTAAGCAATTACTTACAGTGTACATGCTTAGTGTAAGCAACCACAAGCCCAAGCCATCAAAGCCCGTACAGCCAAATTCAAACTCCGATATGCGGGGCAAGCCATTTTGGCAAGCCCATCCGACAAGTCTGAGTGATGACCTCTTATAAACTGCAATTTAGGAACCCTGTCATGAGGGTCTGGGCGTGAGCCAACCACTTAGCAGGACCACTGCGCTATCGAATTTTGATGGCTCTGGGCTTCCAAACCTGAAATGGCGAGGCGGGGAGCACCAAATTCAATGGGAAAACGGCCTAAAAGCCTGGTAAATTACAGTAGTAATATGCCCGATTTTGCCGTGAGATAAAAATGGGAACAGCTAAAGCTTTTTCCACGTGCACACCTGGCACATCTCGTTGGGTCGAAGGGCTCGGAGAAGGAGACCGATGAGAAAACGGCGGGACGGGTTGGGATGCGGCATGGGCAGAGCTCGATTGTGTAATGCCAGCGCTCCCTTGCTCTTCCCTCTCGTGGAGGCCATTAGTGGTTCAGTTTTAACCTCGGTTCACTGTGGGCTTACCCATTGACCAGTGATGATTTGAGTGCGTCCATTCTTGGGGTGGCTTTCACCTTGTCCTTTAGGAAAAAATATTGTTGTATAGATGTAACTCATTTCTTCTTCGAAAATCCAAAACAACGATTTTTCTCCACTCGCCATTTCAGGAACGAGTTAGACATAATGAGTTATCTTGACATGCTGATCCTTCACACTGATTACAGCCCCAGCAGACAATGATAGGCTCACATAGGCCGACCCTCTGGGCAACACCACTACCTCGCGTATCTCTTGCCCGCCCCACCCCGTCAAGAATCGGCGGCGGGGTAAATGGACGTCAACAATTCGGCTGTCTCTGGTATACCCATCACCGTACATCACCACATACCCCGCGTACGATATCGAGGATTTGATATTGGGCACTGCGGGAACCGCTGACACCCTGGTCCAAGATAGAGTGTAGTCTGGGGTGTCTCCCACGGTTAATCGGTAAGTGAATAGGACAGCTTTGGCGCCAGGTGGTTGCCGCCCCATTTTCTGGCGAAGGGTATCCGCGATGCCGCTCTTGTTTCTCCAGTGGCCATCCGATATGTAAATCATCAGCTTGTAGGTATTGTCACGGATTGGGTTGGGATGTAGGGTCATGTGCATATGAGGGTCAGGCCTGAAAACGCGGGATTCCACGTCTCTCGAAAGGCGAATATCGGCATGCTCTACCCGCTCCACGACGGCGACGAGAGTTCGAGCACTGAGATTTAGATCATCAAAGTCGCAGACTGAGGCGTGGTGGCTGGATAAAAGTTGGCCGATTGGACGCCAACGCGACCCAATTGAAGCTAATGTGTATATGAGGATTAGCCGATCGTGAGGCTGTTGGACTGTGGCAGTGGTGAAGATGATGTGCCCGGGCACAAACACTACTTGAGTCTGCTGCGAAACGTTAGATGAGCTTCAGAGATATCGCTGGATTAGTTACCGTTGAGGAGACGGTAGTGCAGTCAAATATCACGTATAGTTGTTTCCGCCAATCGATTACAAGCATCCCCTCTCCCTCTTGCCCCATGGCCGATATACCCACTCGACTCCCAGAAGATTACCAGAAAGGACAGGGTTGCAGGCCCTGCCTATATAGGTGTTTAGAACACCGTCGAAGTGGACATCCCAGAGGCCAGTGCTGAAATCCGCCTGTACGATTGAAAGTACTCTACCACGAGTATATCAATTCCAGGGTTGCTAAACCATAAGAAACTTACTGTCGGTTCGTTGCGCTGTTATGTGCATGAAGAAGAAAACCGCCGATTGCCCGTCGTCACGCATCTCCACCTCCCAAGATGTTCATACGTGCCCGCTAGGGAGCGAAGCCAGACACGGATCCCAGTGACTGCATCATAAACATGCACTCGGCGGTCGCAATACCGAGAAGTATCGCCCCCCGGGGAGCAGTCGGGTCTGTTCGTTGGCCGGGAAAGCTTTCGACGAAGACACAGTGGCGGCACAGATGACTTATCAGACCAGGTTTCAGGTCCACACACAACACGCTTGACCTCCGCGATCAGTTGCTCGGTGGTTAAGTCGTCTATGGCATGGAGTTTCAAGATATGATGCCGTGCCGAAAGACCACGGAGTAATAAGCGCCAGAGCGGCTTAGACAGCGCGACGACTCGAGAGAATTTGCTGACCTGAGAATCACGGTAAGCAGGTGAACGCCAGACCACAGGTGTACAAGCTTACCCTCAAGAAGGATACAACAGCGTAGATATCGCAATAGGTCAAGATTTCAGAGAGCACATCTTCGTGGAGATCGTGGAAGAGCATCAGTCTCATCATCACAGCATGGCAACCTCATATATTGTCGTTTGCTGCACAGCCTTTGACAGCTTTCTGCCAGTGGTGCATGCAGATCAATGCGCAGTACTTCGTGCGACTTGGGATGTTCATAGGCGTGGCAAATTTGGGTGGTTCCAATGCTTCGCGCGCGAGATGAATCAGAGAACGTCGAGAATCGGTTGAGCACCAAAAAAAATAGTTTATCGAAGCTGTGTTCATGAAGCATTGTGCGTGCTCAACGTATTGGGTATACGAGCTACAATCTACCATTTAACGGCGTAGCCACCTACGACAATCCCGCCGCCCGCACCCGTCGTATCACTCTTACGTGGGGTAGATGCGCAGGGTCTTGAATGCATGAAGCGTCTCGAGCACACTACTGAGCGCTGCGAGTGTCTCGTTGTCCGCACCCGTTATTTCACCCGGACGGTCAGCAAATGCGGAGGGTCCTAAACGCGGGTCGCATCTGGAGCATATGGCTGAGCGATGCACGGCCCTCGTCCCCATCCTTCCCGCCAATCATCCTCCCGATCGATCCTCTCGATCTCAATCACCAGCTCTTCGAGACGGGGTGTGGTGAGGACGCGCTCCAGCAAGTGCGCAGCGGTCGCCACGAGTATGTGACGCGGCACGGGGCACAGAGGCGTAGAGCACGGAGCTCCGTCGGCAGAGGCGGCGTCATGAGGCGCCCAATGCGCATGTCGCGCGGTGGGTCGCGCGGATAACACAATACCAGGGTACGCAGCGTAGGACCCGCCGCACGCAGGCACGTGTGCAGGGAGTCCGAGTCGGAGCGCAGGGTGAGATGGAGCGTCTCGAGTGCTGGGGCCGCGAGATACGCTAGGACGCGGGCATTGAGCATGGGGTAATCGAGATAGACGGTGTGCAGGTGTGGAGAGGCTCGATGTGGTGCGCTCAGGCAGGTTGAAGGGGCCTGTCAGGTTATACTCTGCCTCTGTCGTGATTTGCAAGCGCTCGAGGAGGGGGAATGTGCAGGCGAGGCGGAGGATCGCTGGCAGACCAAAGTCGCCAGCCGGCGGATGGCGGAAGGCGAGGGTTAGTTGCGTGAGGGCGGGAAATATTGGGAGCAGATGCGTGGAATAATTTGGATTTATGTGCGTCAGACGCAGAGTTTTGAAAGCGGGGAATTGGGCTAGTAGCTTGGGCAGACGGGTTTTGATCCACGGGTTTTCTGGCTCGACATGCAGAGTGATCTCCCGCACATATGGACGAAAGTTGCCCCGGTGAGGTTACTGAGGAGTTTCTCGTGCGTAAGGTCGATGATAACGGAGGAGAAAAGGACTGCGCGGCTCAATGAAAGCCAAATGTGTGAGACAAGCCCCAAGTTAGACAGAGTGCGGCTGTCTCCAGCGTCGATCTGTTTGATGACTTGGTCGACCAGCTCTGGGAGGAAGTCGCGGATCTCGGGCTGGGTGGCGCATCCGCAGAACCTGAAGGCGGCCCTTCAAGGGCTTTGGGACTCCAATGGGAGAGCAACGGCCGACTGATCAGTGATGGGTAGTTGAGATGATCTTCCAGTCACATATGCTCGGACACATCCATCATTCAGCGGCAAGCAGGACCAAACTCCCGGGGAAGTACCACCGCAATTACGACATTTTACATGGTGCTGGCACGCTGGTGGCCGAGGCCAAAAATTCCGCCATGAATAAGAGGAAGGGCAGATGTCAAACTCAGGCCCGGATGAGGTCATCAATAAATAATTAAATCTCTGAGACTTCAGCTTATTTCAACATTCACTTCAACCAATGAAATCAACCATCTCGTACAAGTTCGTAGCATCATCATAAATTTCCTCAAGGCTAGTTTTATATTTATTATAGGAAGAGTCATGGTATCTCGACATCCTTGAGTTACATGTATTATTTTAATTCTCTCCGTCACGGGTGACCTCACGCAAGTCCCAGCTTCATATTCTCCGTATGCCTCCGGCAGTCAAGGTGTCCCACCTCAGGCGGTCCCAGTGGCATCGCCTCCCAACAACTCAAGTCAGGGCAAGTCTGCGAACAAAATCAGCTAACGAATGATATGGAAATACGCATGTAGCTCACACAGGGAAGCCCACAGTTTCGTTTGTCGACGATGCCGTTTCGTGCGTCGTTTACCACGGGCTTCACAGGACGTTATTCGGTCAGCTTTACAGAGGCGAGATTAGAGATACTACAAGTCGCAGCGCAGTCGCGAAAAGGGGAGGAGAATGAAGAAGCTGAGTTTCATTGTGCTGAAGGACGGCGTTGTAGTTTTCAGGATGTTTCCCCCCGGATCTGTTTTATACGTGGAGTTTGCAGCCGTGCCAATATAATGATAGGAAACAATCGTTGTCATGGAAAGGAACGGACGCTAGAAATGGGTTAGCAGAGCGGGAACTAAGGGTACAAGGAGTTATAAGTAGATCGCCAATGATGAGGACGGAAATAAATCAGGCAAGGGGGTGCCGCAAACCGACGGAGAGGACACAGGTTGAACACAACTTGAACCCAGACATTCAGTTTCGAGGCTGGAGCGTCGCCGGGAAGCAGCCGAAAGAAAATTCCGGGAATGAAATCAAGGAAACACGGAATTCAATTGTGTTCTCAGCGAGCCTCGGACTTCATTCCACGGGATAGTTCGGATTTACTGGAGCCGCTTGCTGATATACCTGTTGGCATGAAACGAGATCTGGCGTTCAATTATAGCGTCCACTTCGGTAACAGTGGCCAGCTGTGTAAGTCTAGATATTCTGTGTACAGACAGAAGCAATGTTGACAATTCGAGCTGTGAGAAAAATGAAACAACACATTGGATTGCAGGATTTCGCCTTATTCTTTGTGGGGTATAATAATCTGAAGTACACCAGTTCCTTGCCCTATTTCAAGCGGCTCGGTCTCAATTGTCCTAGATCATTTCCATGCTTCACAGGTCTTTGGCGATTAGACGACACCAATAATCTCCCCAACGACACTGCGGAAGGTCTTGTCGGGGTCGAATTGCGCACGAACGGCCGCGAAGCGCTGCAAGCTCTGTAAACGGAGAAATCAGCAACCATCCTGCTGAGAACGAGCAGCACGTACATCTTGGTCAAGGTTTTTGACCGCCTGGCCGAATATGGTTCGGGTATTCTTGGTCCAGTGGGGACGAATGGGAAACTGGTTAACAGATCAGCCACCAATCGTTGTCCCGCAAAATCAGCCGTACCTCGTTAACGAGCGTTGTAGCCAGAGTCGTATACCTGTCGGACGTCAGGAGATTATGGAAAAGGTACGGAATGAGAGTTACCAGGCTTCGTTGTAACGGTGGCGGTCGCCAGTGGTGGGCACGAAGGAGGGGAAATCGAACATCATTGCGCCCTGCAAGGTGTTAAGAGTCGGGGAAATACTTCATAGGAAGGTTAATAGGACGAACCTTGGACCAATCAGCGGTAACGTTTCCAACGCGCTCCGTGGTCTGACCAAGGAAGCTGTCGAATGGTTTACCAAACTAACAAAGTTTCACTACTTGAATGCAGCCCAGTCTTCTTTCTACACACCTTAATGTTGATCCCACTGGGTTATATGTCAGTTCTGAACACCCGGTAAATGAATTACGACGCCTACCTGCGGTACGTGCTTGTGACGGCCATACCATCGGCCGCCGACTGGTCAAACAGCTCCCGCACTCGGCGGAGAAGCGCGGGCCCCATGCCGACGGGGACGGCAAACTCGAGCGTATGCCCGTGTAAGTCGTAGTCCCACTCTGGCAGCGTATTCGGATAGAGCCCACCAATCAGGACGTCGTACGCATGCCCCACGACCGGCCACGAGAGCAGGGGGAGGTTGAACGTCGTCTCTGAACTGGCTGTGAGTCTCTTCAATCATCTTGCTTAAGAGGGGTGACGTACCGTGGAAGTTCGGCGCGGCCCAGAGGGCGTAGAAGGTGTCAGCGGAGAAGAAGTTCGCGGTGCTAGAGTTTTGGCCGGCGTTAAGGAGGGTCAGAGCGAGGTTTCCTTCGAGGGAGGTGACAGAGAAGGTGGACTGAGATTGATATTGTAAGGCTTGCACCATGTAGGCGACACCTGGGCACTAACCTGGAAAGCGTTTCCGGATGCGTTGACGGGTAAGACGCCGTAAGTCCGCATGTGGAATTTCTTGACACCTGCAATGGCAATGAGACACAGAACAACCGTAACTCGAGCTGAATACGGACTTGGCCACCACTAAGAAAAAGAAATAAGCGAAGTGGCCCGATCACGGACGAAGGACGTACCCAGAAGTTAGCGGTAACGTACGGCGAAATCAGCTCGAAGAGGTCGCCATTCAAGACATCTGCCTCATCGAGCGTCGTCTGGTTGGCCCAGACCTTATAGTCGGCGAGAACGGATATTTTGATGCGCGCGATCACACCGAGCAGACCAAGCGAGGTCGTCGCGGCAAGCCATGTGTCATTGTTGGCGGTTTTCTCGATGTGGACAAGTTCACCTATGGAATTTAACATGAAGAGTACGACAGCAAGAGGTAAAATCACCTTTTCCATTGATGATATCCATCGCAAGGGCCGCAGCCGACACTTGGGAATCCTCACGAAGTGAGGAACGGTGAGCGCCCATAGCAATGGCGCCACCTGAAAACGACCTCAGTATCATCACACAAACCGCACGAAACCACCAACCGAGGGTAATATTCCAGTTGACTGTGCTTTCAACGTCAGCGGAGATCGATCACTCAAGCGGCCAAGAACACACCAAGGGTATAACCCAGTGCTGCTCCACGATCCTGAAGCCATTCCGCCCTAAATGCATTCGGTTGGGTCGACAACTAAATAATAAAAAAAGACTTGAACGCACACTTGGGGGAAAGTAACACCCGCTTCAACAACAACGCTTCCTACACCTCCGTTCATTTCCAAGTCAGAAATCCCGTTCACCGCGTCAGTTTTGATAATGATAGTATTTGGGTCGTCGGAGCACATCGTGTCGACTAAATCCTAGGTTATTGGTCCGGATATTACAACGCACAGTGGACTTACACCACATGTGTGCGTTCTGCTCTAGGTCAGGAGGTGCAGATTCATGGAAATTCGGGTGTACTCACGCCGCTAGCGCGCACAGGAATGCACTGAGCGCTGGCATTTTTGACAATCGCGACCATTTCATCCACAGTGGACGGTCTATAGACCTTGGCTACCGCATTACAGGCAGGAAATCCTTCTCCATCGAAGGTATTGTAGACCTCAGCTGACCAGGCATGAATGAAGCGCTTCACGCTGGGGGAGGGAGTCACTCACTGGCAGATGCGTGTCTGACGCCGTTCGCGACGCAGCCCAGCAAAATGAGCGCAAAGTCGACCAGCATGTCGTGAGGAACTGCTCACCGGACGGTGGGGTTGGGGTATGTTAAACGAACTCTGGGCGCTATATAACCACGCGAGGAATGTGGGGAGACGCATGTGCCAACGCGGGGTCAAAGCGCCAAGCAACGGAACACGTCCTAATTGGGTAATTTGCACGTGAATATCCCCGATCGCGAAAGTCCCACACTGCCACAGCTATAATAAAACTGTCCAAAACTGTCCATTGAAAAACTGCGTCCGCGTATTAGCCGCTGTACAGTTGTCGAAAAACCCGCTAAGAATTCCCACATCCCTTTACCATATCCGCAGGCCCTTGTCGAGTGAATATTTTCCTCCCCAAATTCCATTCCTACGCTTGCCTTAGATGATTCGCACCTGACCCCGCCGTATTCTGTTGGCGTTTCAGGTCAAGGTGGCAATAGTATTCGGGAAACCATGATTTGCAGTCATGAGGCCAGCGCTTTACTCGTGGCAGGACATGATTGTTGATGAGTTGATCGTAGTCATATGTTTTGGACATCGTTAAAGGCTGTTAAAAGCTTCTGCATGTGTAAGGTGAATCGCCAACGGCGCTCTTCATCGCCTTACGGTTCTACATTCTCCCTTACGGGCCCTCCTCCCCGTTGCCGTCCATTAGCAAAAAAACTTATTCAGCACCTCCACAAGGTAACGTTTTGTTCGCACATACGCAGACAGAACACGATGCAAAAAGATCGGCCAAGGGATTCGGTCTGGTCGCTTGCGCCCAGAAACCTTTCAGAAGCTCAGAAGGCGATGAGTATTCAGTGGAAGCCAGAAGTGTCATGCGTCTCTGGGTACAAGTGCGGCCCCTCATACATATTTATTGTATTAGGTATTACGTTTGGCTCTCTGCTGGGCTCAGTTGCGTTTCATTATCAAGATGGGAACTGTCAAGTCAATATTTGGCCGCGGGGTCAGTGGGTCACTGTTTAGTGGGAACGGAACCTTGTTAAATCATCAATGTTTGGCTGTGCTTCATGATCGCGTCGCGCTGTGGACGTCACGAGATCTTTAATTTACAGCTGAATTTTATGGTTCTCTATTCAAGCCGAAGTTTCCATTCGGGCGGGGTGGTACATGCAGGCACTGTAAAGATACAAAAGCCATAGAAAACGAAAGACACATCAAAAAAAGGGAGCAGACCCAAGGTCGCGCCCGGAATCGAACCGGGGTTGCCAGAAGGCCGAGATAACCATCAGAATCTGGAGTGATAACCGCTACACTACGCAACCGTGCTGTGCGAGTCGATGGTTGTATTGGTGGTCTTGGTCTGATCTCGGGGAAGCTCACAGCCACGATCATGATGGCGGGTCCCGGGCCGTGTTTTCTCTTTTCAACTTTCCTCCACGATAATCGAGTACTGTTTTCAATCCCTCTGTGTTGGCTGACCCAGATCTTTAATTCAACGTCTTGATGTCTCCCCGAGGTCTGACTCTGACATGGCTCTGAAGCTCTGAACTTTGAATGGCAAATTGGCCCTCCCCCAAATCTCCCAATGTCTCAATCGCTTCTATTTGGGCCTCGTCTCACTTACCCTTATGACTCACAATTCTACCCGCTTCGGACTTGCGCCAGGTATGTGTCGCTCTCTTGATTGCTTCCATTCCATGGCAGTCGAGAGACGGAGATCATGGCAAGATCATGGTCGACACACCTGGGCGCGGAGTTTTCCCTGTTTGAAATCCGTGTGCATCTGGTTCTGCGGTAACGGACACATCGGATTCCTCCGTGCAATCGCATCCAGAGTCCATTTCCCGCACAATGGACTGAATCTCCCTTTCACCTTGCTTGCCTTTGTACGCATTTTGGGTGCGCCTGGCTTGCTCTTTCTTGTTTGGGTTAGCGTACTGCATGTTATTGTCTTTGCCAAACTCCAGCACGTTGCGCAAGAAAATTATGTAAATGAACCATCTTGAATTTTCATGTTTTCCTCTCGGTATGACTTACAGTCGGATCTGCAGGGCCCGCGATTTCTTTGGTTCATTTCCGCAGTTTCCATTTCGTATTCCATGACCTGATAAAGGATCAGGCAGTGATCAGGCCCAATATGGAGAGAAGCTGTGCGTAGCCGTATTTCTTCGTGCCGGAGGTGCCGGGACGACAGCGGCTATTATTGCCGAGAACAGATGGCTTCGATTCCCAGTGATTGCCACTTCATTCCCTCGAGTCTCGACGATGGCTCCCGAGAAATTCCGCCACAAAGTGAAGGACACGGTGGCCTCGATCTTTCGTTCACGCACGCCCATCCGTCCGGCGGATATGCCTGACCCACCGACACCACGGACACTGGAGGCCCAACTTGACTCTGGTCAGTACATCTAGTACTTGAGATCGATTGACATCCCGCTAGATGATGATCGTCTTTCGCTGACTCTGTCTGTAGCCGAATCAGATGGGAAACCTACACCTACTATCAGCGCGCCCGTTCTCTCCAGGGGAATTCCATCGTCCGCACCGGCGCCACCGGTTTCGAGTATATTGGCGTCCATCCTTCCAGACGATTCGGAATCTGGCGGGAATGGATTAGGCTGGAAGCTAGTCGTGCACGGACTAGGAGTGCTGAAAGAAGTATCGGCTGTATTTCCCCCTTTGCAGGCGGCGACTGGGAGTTTTCTTCGAGTGTTGGAGCGGATCGGGGTGAGTATGGCTGAAACTCTGTGCCGAGCATAGAATAAGGTCCACCAGGAAATAACAGACGCGAGAGAAGACCTGGGACGCATGGCTCAGCGGATCGGCGCGTTGTCAAGTTTGATTCAGCGACACGGTAGCCGGACAGATGACGAGACTACACGCAATCGCCTGGAAGGGATGGCTGCGTCCGTTGTTTAGATTGTCTACTCGCTGTCGTGTTAACCTCTTCGTAAATTAGGGCCATCGAACAACAGACACGCAACATTGAAAGGAAGCTTACGCCGGGCATTCTGGATATAATTACAAACACACCCGATGCCCGCTACGTCGTCGAGTGCACAAGGACGGTCTCTTTCCTGATCGAAATTTTCGAGGTAGACCGTGAATGCCGTCTTTGCCTCTGCGACTAATCCACAGCAAAGATGGACACTGCCTTGAATATGGAAGCCAGAACAACAGAAACACGTAATGTACGCCGTGCAATCTCAATCCCCAAGGTCCAATCTCATTAATTATGCGATAGCTTATATTGGAACTGCACGACCATCGCAAGCGCACTATTTCGAGAGAGAAAGATTGCTAAAAACTTGATCTATATAGATATGCTGGAGAAGCTTGCTCCAGTTGCAGGCTCGTCTTACAATGAAAGCGCCGGAAGCGTACACGGAACTGGTGAATGCATGCCTGGAACTCGTGTCGGGGTTCTCGCAGAACTGATGGCGTGGGCAACTGATCCCCAAAGTCCATCTGTTTACCTGTTAACTGGAATGGCGGGCACCGGGAAGACCACAATTGCTCGTAGTTTCGCGCGGCTTCTGGATGGGCAGATGCTACTTGGAGCAGGCTTCTTCTGTTCTCGCGCATCCGAGGCCCGAACCAATGTGGGGGGCATTATCCCATCCCTGGCATTTCATCTGGCGTGGTATGCTGAGCCATATGCTCGAGCTTTGATCCAGGCCATAAAGATGAACCCCGGGGTCACCTTCAACCTTCGGCCGGTCGATTTCCAGTTCAAAACCCTCATACTACAGCCATCCCAGGCCCTTTCCAACCGACTCCCGCTGCCAGTCATTGTGATAGATGCTCTGGACGAATGCCCGGGAATCAACGCTGTTCAGGCACTGTTGAAGACCGTCATACACTCGAGTGCTGTCCACATGAAATTCTTCATCACAAGCCGTCCCGAGTATCATATCGAGACAGAGTTTCGAACAGGAAATGACACCCATCACTTTCGCCTCCGTGATATCGAGCGGGACATTGTTACCGCTGACATTGCCAAGTATCTCCGCAAGAACTTACATGACATCGCTTCTGCCATAAACGCTCCTGGCTGGCCGGAGGACACTGACCTCCACGAACTCGTGCAACGGACTGGGAATCTTTTCATCTTTGCATCCACCACTATTCAATATCTGGAGACGAAATCGCGCTCGCGCATTCAGGTTCAAAAGCGGCTCGACAATATTCTCCACAGCACATCACCAACGGAAATTCAAACTGCCGGAATTGATGCTCTATATGGCCAAATCATCAGGAATGCGTGGAACGGGATCGAGTCCGACGAAAAGACGACTCAAAAGAGGATACTGACAACTATCTTGTGCCTTCGGGAGCCGCTTTCCCTCAATACGATCGCTGGATTGATGGCGGAGGATGCAGAGAACCTCGAGGCATCACTGGCGGATTTTCACTCGGTTATTGATATCCCAACCCATCGAATGCTCCGGTTCTCATTTTTCATGGATCCTTCCGTGACTACATGATAGACAGCCGTCGCGCCGGGTCCAACAGACTGGACATGCCAGCATATCATGCTGTGCTAGCCCTCCAATCCCTCAAATGTCTGAACTCGTACCTTCACCAAAATCTCTGTAACGTCAATCGTACAGATTCAAACACCATCATCACCGAAGATATCCTCGCGCGATCCATTTCGCCGCATCTGCGCTATGCTTCAGTCCATTGGGGTACTCACATATCTCTCATCCCCCTTGGCACAATTCACCCCAACCTGGTCTCGGAATTGACAGTCCTGACCAAGACCCACATGCTGCACTGGCTTGAGTGTTTGAGCCTTATCGGGAAACTTGATATTGCCGTGGACTGCCTTCAGAAAGCAATTTTGTTCGCTTCTGTGCGTGCCATATTTGACTTATACCACTATTTCTGAAACTTTGACACAGTGTCAAGATTGTGGGGAAATTAGATCTCTGCTCGACGAAGTTCGACGAATGGTCCCACAGATCTTCAAATTTGCGAGCATATATCCACTAGAGGTTTATCATTCTGCTTTAGCATGGCTTCCTATACAGTCAAGATTACGGAATACCTACTATACCGGAAAAACTCCAGCTATTCGAGTGGGTCTTCCACAGCAATGGAAGAGCTTGGAACAGATTTTGGAGCAAGGTGAAGCATGCTATTCGGTTGCATTTTCCCCGGATGGGACCCGGATAGCCTGCGGATTGGAAGACCAAAAGATTCGAATCTGGAACATAACAACTGGGGAGCTGGAGCGGGAGATCACAGGGCACTCTGGAGGAGTAGGTTCGGTGGCATTCTCCCAGGCTGGATCCCACGTAGCATCGGCATCCTACAACAACCCGGTTCGAATCTGGAATACGACGACCGGAGAGCTGGAACGAGAGCTTGTTGGGCACTCTCAGGTGAATGCGGTTGCATTCTCGCCAGATGGAGTGCACATCGTGTCGGGGTCCTATGACAAGACAGTTCGGATCTGGAATATCCGAACTGGAGATCTCGAGCGCGAGCTTGCGGCACATTCTCAGTTGGTGCAGTCAGTCGCATTCTCCTTTGGTGGCAGTCATATCGCATCGGGATCGGACGATACGACAGTTTGCATTTATAATGTTGCGACTGGAGTCACAGAACGGAAGCTCACCGGGCACGCGAGTCGCGTGCGCTCTGTTGCATTCTCACCGGATGGGGCCCTCATCGCATCGGGCTCATCGGACAAGACGATTCGGATCTGGGAAGTCGAAACTGGAGAGATGAATTATCGGCTTGCGGGACATGCCGATGAAGTGAATTCCGTCGGATTCTCGCCTAACGGGGGACACCTCGCCTCAGGATCGGATGACAAGACAGTTCGAATCTGGAACACCAAAACCGGAGAGCTGGAGCGAGAGCTTGTGGGGCACTCTGCTTGGGTGCGTTCAGTTGCATTATCGCCGCATGGAGCATGCATAGCATCGGCGTCATACGACAAGTCAGTTCGGATCTGGAATGTTGAAACCGGAGAAGGGGAACAGGAGGAGGACGCTTCTGAATGGGTGTGGTCGGTGGCGTTCACGTCCGATGGAGCACGCATAACATCAACCTCATACAATGGCACGGTTAAAATCTGGAACGTCGTCACAGGGGAATTAATGCGGGACGACGATATTTCGATTGGTACAACACATTTCCTTTCTTTACCTGTATTCTGAAACTTTCCAGGACCCAACTCCGAGTCCAGCCAACTTGTTAAAACCGAACACTCAACAGCGTCGCATGAACCGATGTGCCAGTTTGACGAGGAAAGTGGATATCTCTCACTTCACTCTGCGACGGGTGAAGTAGGCAGTCGATTGTGGATGTGGCCGGAGTACCAGGCCGGCATCTGGTGCTCTGACTTCCACGGGTCAAAAGCATGTTTTGGATACCGTTCGGGGCGAGTAGTGTTGGTTGATTTGGCGCAGTGGTAAATACAATACCATTCGTTTGAATGTCTGATCGAGTATCTTGGATTCTCACATTGTTGGTGGTAAACAGTAGTCAAGGACTTTAAAAATGTACCACGGGAAACCTGGTAGAGACAGTAGGCTCGAATCCAGCCTGTCGATACACACGACAGCTTGCCTTGATTGACAGACCCGCCACTGGTCTATAAAGGCATGGTGACTTATCCAGAGCCGGATTAATATTCTGTGTCTTTCTAGTAACAGATATCGTTTGTCAAATCAGCCGACTTGCATCAGCGACGCCTTTGTTTGCAGCCGAATTCCTGTGTCATGCCGAGGGCACGCTGAAATCGGCGAGAGGCTATTCCTAGCGTGTTGAGATCGTTGACAACTGAAGTATGAATTCCTGTCAAAACAGCCGCTGCTGTGAATACCGTGCGAAGCCCGGGAAAACTAATCCAAATGTCGTCGGCAAGCCCATTTATGATAGGTTATATCTCTTGTACTGCCCGAAAGATCGTATTTCCGCCCTCGGGACTGAAATGACCATGGGCCTGCCACAGCAATGGATTTTCATTCCTGCTAACTGGCACACCGGGAAAAGATTGCTAACCTTGAGCGCATCAGCTGCTGTGGCCAGTACCGAGTGCAAGCCCGCTGCAGCGACATGAATTGCCTATACAATAACCCGTATAAACCATCAAAATGTGGACGATTTGCCATAGGACCAGTATCATTGGCGAACCGCGCATGGAATGCTCGGACGGTTGCTCGACTGCGGGAAATGTGTTCACCTAGGGCGGCGATGGCAGTTCTCGCTCGTAAAAGGCTAGAGTAGCCGGTTACAAGGGGTACGCGGCAGAAGCAGGGCTAAAGTGTGACTCCGAGTTTCATAGTGTGTTTGAGTAGTGAGTTCGCTCGCTCCCGCTCAAATATCCTCCCCGGTGTGGCGCGTGATACTGGCCTCTCCAATTCAACTTCCTACGCAGGACAGATGTGAAGGCCAGCCTGCTGGGTCGGACGACTTGCCCGTCCTCGCAATCTTGGGTGGCGGATCGATACAAGTGAAATTGGACTCTGCTCGAACACTCCGAAGTTGCCTCCGGGACTCGGAGTTTCCTATGTTATGCCGCGAGTAATGTCCGAGTCGGCAGCAGGCTTGAAAGAAAAAAGGGGATCAAGGGGTAGGGAATCAAATGCCTGCGATATATTATGGTGGACGTTACCTGCTTCAATGTGACGCTACATTTTGATCCTCTTACTCTGCCTCAATGTAACCCCACACCCGTCCGCATTGGTTCATGATTCAAAGAGGACAGTTGTCACCCGAGACTTCTCGATACGGTTCTAAGGACCTGATCCAAGGCCCAGAATTCGGCGGTTTGATGGGTTCTTCCACATAGGTGCCAAGGAAAACCATTACATCGACGTTGGATGGAATACCTCTGTACTTCAAGTTCACCCTGGATGCTAGTATAGTGACGGAGTCGACACATAATATGTTCTTATAGGGAATGTAAAAGTCAATTAAAGCAGCCTAAGATCTGACCACTGCGAGTGTAACAACGGCAAAAAAGGGCTTCACTTGCCCAACTATTCACAGGGGTCAGCGGACGCAGGCCGCAGCTACATTCCCGTAAACTCGCTGTTCAGCCTGTGGACTGCACGAGTATAATTCATTCCGCAGGATTTCCGCAGAACGTCAACGAGGCGAAACCTTGAGGCACGCCAGGTCTTGCCACCACCGGCGGAGTTTCGTGGCAGTTCCAGGCTAACTCCTGCGCGACTTCCTGGTTGAGTTCTCAGGAACGGAAGCGGGTACAAATGCAAATGGGATTTCTGAGTTCCATTTTTCAGGCATTCCCTTCCCTGGGTGGCAGGAATCTGAGTCAAATGATAATTATAAGTTAGGACGCGGATGTAGTGACAGTGATTCTTGTATTGAGCTGCGAAGGAATTTGTTTGAAGGATGGGATTCCTGCGCGACATTCGTACCATTTGTCAGGCAACCTACCTTCAGTGCCAATATGAATCTGAGTTGACACAAAAGATATGCGGATGTAGAATGCGACGGAATCAGGAATCCTGCCTTCTATGCGGGAACTTTGTACCATTTATCAGGCAGTCCTTTGCCGAGGTGCCAACCTCAAGCATTTCCCAGAGTCTGACATGCGTAGATTTGAGTACTTACTCCCATATCCAGTCGGATGCATTCTAACAGACCAATATCAATCCTTGTGAGGCCACCTTCGGACTGACTGTAATGAATTGAATACGAATTCGGCGGGCAGTGCACGACGGAAATAGGCAGGATCAGGATCATCCACTCGTGAGAGATGGACCCCTCGGACGTTACGTGTAATTGATCCAACTATGGATTCATGCATGTCGAGCCTGTCCTTCTGGGCCTGGCGATATATCGCCGATCACCCCTGGAACTTCGTTCGACATATTCATTATATGTTGAAGATCCTTTAACAACCCAAGAACTCAGATTTCAAATCTGCCTGATATTCCCCCTCCTCTCAGAGGCCGTTGCTATCCCAGTGTCGGTAGCCGCAGAATGTTGAAATCCAGTACGCTGTGCTCTGTTCTGGGGGGCCGATTTCACAACTGATTGAACTCTTCTACAGTTATTTTCGTCGTCGCGGCACTCGTTGTCGGAAACGCTTACCCCGGCCTAGCTTCTGGTAAATGTGAACTTTATCACTCCCACTGCAGACGACTCATGTACCCCGTAGATTTAGCCCCGCGGACGGTACCCGGCTTCGCCGATATAACCAATGCGACCTGGATCTGGGGCACGCCTGGCGCCACTGGCAATCTGGGCATCCGGCGGGTGTACACCAGCCCCACAGGAAAGTTCGCCATGCTCGCCAACTGCCAAGCGGGCGTCGTTAATAACATGACCTTCTACCTTAACGGCCTCGGTGGAATCACTTCCTTCCCAATTCTATACCTCCCACTCAACCCGTTCTCCAACCTCTTCGCTTTCGCCGTTAACGCCACCACTTTCAATAAACCAGGCGGCTTCATCGCGGCGTGTCAAATTGTGTTCAGCGACGGCACGATAGACACACTGGTCACCGCTGCAGACGGGACATGGCATACTGCCCCGATAACCGGGCCGACTGACCTAGCATTTATACTCCGGGATACTTCGAGAACCGCACCTGGGTCGGAGCATCGTTCATTGGCTCCTACGCAAGCATGCCGCGCGGGCCGATAACCTTCCAGCCCATGCCTCCACCCGTGTCGTTCGGTTCGTCGTTTTGGATCTGGACTAGGGAAGGAGAGTCGGACCAATTCCCAGGGGAAGCCCGCGCTTTCCGCTTCACATTCCACCCTCCCGAAGGCTTGGTCCCACTCTTTGCGACGGTCGTTGTTACCTGCGACAACGGCTACACGTTCTTCCTGAACGGGGAGTTCGTCGCGATTTCCCCCTCCATTTCCGCAAGCTCGAACGACTGGAAAGTGGCGCAGCGCTATGTGCTCCCACTGCAGTCAGGCCCCAACGTGTTCGCATTCGTGGGCTTTAACTTGGATGTGGGGCCGAGTAATGCGGGGCTGCTTGTGCGCGGGCAGGTGCAGCTTGTCAGCTCGAGTGGGGGGATAGGAGGCTCCACACTCGTCAACTTTGGCACCGACGGTACATGGCGCACACTTAACGGGCAATCCCTGCCACTCAACTTCGAGCTTCCTTTGTTTAATGATTCTAGCTGGAACTTTGCCACGGCGTATGTACGGCGGAGGGGTGTGGGGCAACATTACTATTCCAGCCCTCACTTGACCTGTGACCGAACTGGGTAGTAATATCTCTTCATTCTGTTAGCCATGTCCTTGATAATTTTTCTACATCTTTTACGCACTTTCACTGCGTTCCCACCCTATGTAGACACACCCAGGTGTACGTTGTACTACATGCTGCGACATGTGTCGATCTGTGTCGATCTTCGGCTACATCTGGCTACGTATGTGTACACCGTGATGTCGGTGTACGTGCGGCTACGTCTGGCTACGCGGTGTCGGCAACGTATGTCTACGTGCGTCGACACCGTAGACGCATGTAGACACACCTCCTCAATTTCATACTGCAGATCTGGCTGCCATTTTCCTATTCTACTGGATCGGTCAGCTCATGACCATCCTCTCACTGTTTTATCGGCGAGCCCTAAATTTAGTAGCTCCGGATTTTCCCACATTTGTCTACATCGGTCTGAGTGCGTCGACATCGGTCTATGTCGGTCTACGTACGTGGACCGACGTAGACCGACGTCGACAAACGTAGACCAACTGTGTTTACAGGATATAGACACAGGTAGGCAAACAGGTCTGCCTACCCTTCGTCTACGGGGGTAGACAGACCCTGTGTCTACAAGGGGTCGGAACGCAGTGTTTCTCTAGGTTCGGATCAAGCCTGCCGTTCCATTGTTTGCTGATGCGGGCTGAGTTTGGGGTCAAACAACGGAAGGGGCTTGTGCCAAGATGACGAAAAAGGGCAGGACCTTTATCGCGCTTTACAGCACCAGAGATGCCTCAAAATCCTTAACACTGGGGACAACATATGTTCATGGGAAATAAACTTAGATTTCTGTCTGTTCAGATTTTTATTTTGTGCCGAAATACATGCCCCCTGGTCTCGCAAAGTCATGGTTCTTGAAGATTTTGCTCTGGAACATTTCCGAGGTTTTTCACTAACCAAGTCATCGGGAAAAAATCCTAGGAGATAGAAACCTTCCCAGTTCGAGTCTCAAACTGAATGCATCAACAGTTTTGGGCTTCAAATGCGTTTGAGGGCACAGCGAGAGATAAGAAGGAAAATGATGGCTGAGATCACTGGGGATCCCAAGTCACGGCGTGACATTGGACGCTGCCAAATCAAGCTGTGACGCTGTGACCAAGCTTGCCGCAATGTAAATGGCCGCTTGCAAAACGATGAAGCTCTGGTTTAAAATTCTGAGTAAGCAGATAAGAGTTTAAAGGGTGTATCCATAATATGAGTCCATAATATGTGCAAAAATCGACTACTCATACGCCGAATATGACTGACTGGGTCAAGAATTGATGGGAGCAAAATGAGCAGGAATCGCAATCAAGGCATTGCAGAATATTATACAGGTACCTCTATGGCATTTTAATGCTTATTTCCCTCAACATTTCCATTGCACAATTTGTGCCGCCATCGGCTACAAGAGCAGAAAATGAGTTAGAAGATCCTCGCTGTTTTGGTCACTTTGTCCCAAGCCTCTCTCCGAGAATCACCGGCGCGCCGGTGCGGAGAGAGGCTTGTTCCGAACCTAGTGTTTCTCATCAATTGTAGGAGGATTATTCGGAGTAGTCTATTTGTTTTTCTACCTTTTTCAACCTTCCCGAGAAGCCCGAGTGAATGAATGAATTGTTCTGACAGTTTCATGCTGACACAGACGTGGGATATAATGGCAGAAATTTTAGACCTGCGGTGGCAGTAATTCCAGCTTCGCGGGCGTGATGCGTTGTGCCCATCGAAAGTGATTTCTTACCGATCGGCACGTCGGCACTTTAGATCTTCAGTGGCTGTGCCATTCAATCAGCACTCCTCTCTTTTTGCTCTCACATCTTGTCACTTCATCGCGATCGACCTCCATTCATTCGACCAGATAGATCCATGGCCAACCTCATTCGATCTGCCAAGTCCGCCAGCGACTGGACTCTCAACGAGCGGCTTGCATACCACATCCGCGTTCAAGCAGTTCCACCCGAAGTATTTTTTCACTCGGATCCACTGGCAAATCCGTCCCTCGATCACCTAGACCAAGCGCTTCTCACTTCTCCTCCCGGCGCCTCCGGTCCAGAACTCTCCGATCCCACTGTCCTCTACCTCGGCTATCTCTCCCTCGCAACCACGCACGAAAGCGCTAGCTCCATCGCCGACTTCGCCCGCGAAACGCTCGCTCTCCTCGGCTTCGCCCTGCGCACCCGGCTTATCCTGTCCACGCACTACACCATCCCCCTCACCATCTGCGGCTCGAGCACCACCACGGCGCGGACGGCCGTATGCCTCCTCCACCGCCCCGCAACCCTCGTCCTCCTCGTCGTAGTCACCCATCGCGAGTCCGAATCCGAATCTGAATCCAATACCACCATCGTGACAGACCCACACGCCCAAGCCGTCGCCGCCGCCATCGCCGCCTACCAATTCAACGCCCGCACGCGCGCGGACCTAGGCCTGGAGCCGCTGCAACGCATGGTGATCCCGTGCATCAGCATGGCCGGGACGCGGCCCACGTTTTATCTCGTCCCGGTCACGGCGCACCTGAGCACGGCGGTGGCGACGGGGCAGTACCCCGCGTGCGAGACTGTGGTGTCGATGTGCGAGTGCGTTGCCAGCGGTGACGGGAGGGGGATGGGGATGGCGGACACGGAGTATCGGCGAGTAGCGCTGGGACGCTTGCTCGCGCTCAGGACGTTGGCGAGGAGGCATTGGGAGGGGATTTTGGATGGGGTTGATTCGCTGCCGGGGTGAGTCTGCTTGTTAGATTCTGATGTGCCACATCCTAAAGGCCTGACGGAGTCCGAGCCCGTGAACGTGTAATTTTAATCTTCAGCTCCCGACGCTTCTGTGGTTTAAAAACCAGTCTGCCAAATCTAAGTTGTCCCGCTCTTTCATCCGCATCCTCTCGCGCGTGCCCCGTCTCTCCCTTCTCACTTCTGGCTGACTGGCACTGGCTACATGCAATTCCTTCTCCTCGGCAGCCTCAGTCTCATGCTCTAATAGTCCCCACCGACAGCACCGTATATAGCCAATTCAATCCAAACGCGTGCAACTCGTCCTGCCCACGATATGCATGCAGTTTTATACGGACCGTCCCTGGATTCGTCTGTATCCCGGTCTGATGAATGGTTTTGCGTGGTTTTTCGCTGCATCCCTGTGCCCAGTCTTCGATTTAGGCTCGCATAATCAGCCTTGCAGGTGACTCAAAAATCAGTCACTGCTCACAACAAGATCCAAAAAAGAAACTGGAAAGATAAAGCTGGATGCCCGATCCCGAGTCGAACGGGAGTCCTGCCGTAAACCCCGACTTCTTCGATTCGGTGCAGGTGCGGACCGTCCGCCATCGAGCTGGTGGGTGACTCGGATGTCATCATATATCCTGCGTTTATGAGTGCGTTTGTTGCGTTTGTTTGCACTGCGGTACATCTCCCTCTCGATTTATCCCTGCATCAACAGCCTTGCAGGTGTACAGGAACACCCACAAAATCAATCACAGCTCACTACAAGATGTCAGAAAAAAAGTGACAAGCTCGAAACGACCCAATAGCCCGAGCCCGAGTCGAACGGGCGTCCTGCCGTAAATATAAACCCAGTGAATGCCTACTATTTGGTGCAGGTGCGGACCGTCCGCCATCGAGCTGGTGTTGGAATCGGCCTTTATCAGTGCGTGTGCGTGGTTTTGCGATGCGGGGAGATGCATTCCTGGGCCTGCAGCTGGCTCTCCATTTAGCCTTTGCATAAAGAGACTTGCAGGTGGATGGAAAGACTCAGAAATGAATCACAGTCTACCACAGGATGCAAAAAATAATAGATTTAAAGAGCGGGCCGACCACACAGCTCGAGCCCGAGTCGAACGGGCGTCCTGCCGTAAATATAAACCCATGTGAATGCCTATTTGGTGCAGGTGCGGACCGTCCGCCATCGAGCTGGTGTTGGAATCGGCCTTTATCAGTGCGTGTGCGTGGTTTTGCGATGCGGGGAGATGCATTCCTGTGCCTGGCTCTCGATTTAGCCTTGCATGAACTGAGTTGCAGACGGCTAGAAAGACTCAGAAATGAATCACAGGCCACCACAGGGTGTAAAAAAAAAAGATTTAAAGAACGAGTCGACCATACAGCTCGAGCCCGAGTCGAACGGGTGTCCTGCCGTACATCAGGTATCATTGATATGGTGCAGGTGCGGACCATCCGCCATCGAGTCGGTGGGAGATTGGTCTCAATCCCTGCTGTGTTCGTGCGTTTTGGGATGGTTTTACACTGCGTGGAGATGCATCCCTGTGCCCGGCTCTCCATTCAGAAATAGCCTTACAGGGTTATAGAAAGACTCGCGAAATCAATCGCAATACACCGAGCCCGAACGAACGGGTGTCCTGCCTTAGACATTCAGGTTTTTTCTTTCATTTGGTGCAGGTGCGGACCGTCCGCCATCGAGTTGGTGTTGAATATTCGAATTCGGTATCCCGGCTTTATATGAGTGCGTTTTGCGTGGCTTTGGACTGCGAGGAGATGGCCGTACGACCCAGCCCCAACATATATATACGGAATACCCTCTCGGCAAACAATGACGAGCGAAACAAACTTGAAAACCCAGAACAAGATCCAAAAAGGAAATTGAGAGTCCAACAAATAGCCCGAGCCCTAATCGAACGAGCGCCGTGCCGTAAATCTCATTCTTCTTGATGATTTTGTGCAGGTGCGGACCGTCCGCCATCGAGTTGATGAGTGAATACGATGTATCGCTGCTTTACGAGTCCTGGATTCAGATGTATCCCGGTTTTATGAGTATGTTTTGGGTGGAGTGTCGGCCCCGGTCCCAAACTATATATTGCGGTGGAATTGTTTTGCGAGTGAGCACTGGGCTCCCACGAGCGTAGAGCGCAGAGCGTAATCGACAGAAAATCATTTACAGAATACCACATCAGCAAAATTAAGATGATGCAAACCTGAAAACCCAGAACAAGATCCAAAAACAAAGGAAGGGGCGCATCCAGAATACCCTGAGCCCGAGTCGAACGGGAGTCCTGCCGTAAACGCTGCAGCTTTCATTGATTTGGTGCAGGTGCGGACCATCCGCCATCGAGTTGGTGCTGGATTCGGATGGATCCTTGCATTATGAGTATGTTTTGCATGGGTTTCTGGGTGGCTTTGCGCTCGTTTCTTGCATAAACAACCTTGCAGGTGTATATAAAGACTCAGAAATCTATCACAGCCTAGAAAAGATGCAAAAAGCGAACCTGACTGAAGCTTTATAACCCGAGCCCGAGTCGAACGGGTGTCCGGCCAAAATGCCCTGCGAGAAATATTCTCCCTGAAACGTCGGCGTGTTCCAGAGTTCCAACGGCACGCAAACGCGCCGCGGAGGCGGCCGACAATAGCGATGTATTGCGCGCTGGCGGAGGGCGGGCGGCTTGTCGAGCATATCTTCATACCTGTCAAAAATGTATTTCAAACTCCGCTCAGATGCTGCCGATCATGCCGCCGGTGGCTTTGCCGGTTTCGCCAATTCCCCAATTTCCTGCTGCGGCCTGGCTCGGGCTCAGCAGGGCCAGGTATGGCCGGCCTAGGGCTTGAAGCCGGGCCCTGAACACCACTAACGTCGTCGAGACGTGCAGGTGATGTCGCCGTTCCAGTGGCAAAATCTGAAAATTATCTCATCCCAGTTTATTTCCTGGACCACGGATTGCCGACAGCCAACAGATCTTTGAAAGAACCATAATCACTGCTAAGTATTACACTCCCATTGCACCCTTGATGACCGTCACACCCAGAACCACAACCGCCAAGTTCCATCGCACCAATCCGGGTACATGTGCGGCACGCGCCGCACTCTCGAGGGCTGGTCCACAAAGAGTGAGTGCGTTGGGGTCGGATGCTTCTGTGCAATTGGCAAACGCGTCTAAATCGTCCTCACGCCCAGCCGTGGTGATATTGAACGGGTACGGGCAGCCACAAGTGCCATTCACAAAGCCCGCCGTACTCCCGACTTTAGCGCAGCAGGTCTCCAAGACGCTCGCGACGCCGAAGGTACAACCTGGAGTGTGACGGACGAGTCAGAAAGCGTCGACAGACCACCGGAGCAGCTCCACGTACCCCCGAACGTTTTGCTCAGCTCGCTTGGGTTGTGGGGCCCGAGAAAATCGCTTGCGGAACAGCCTTTGGGGAGCGAGACATTAGACATGATTGACGGTGGGCGTGGAGTGCTGGGGCATGAAGGAAAAACGCTTAGCTTTATACCCGCGAGCTCACTTCTTCCGTTCCCACATCCAATACAGAAAGCTGTTGAACAGTTGCGCCAATCAGCAATTAGGCGCCCCAATCATCCAGATCCGCCTTCTAAGGTTGCGGGACGAGTGGCAGTGGATGTCTCGTGCACTTCTTGGATATTTGTCTTTGACACCCTAAAATCCGTCAAAGAGCGTAAGTTGAACAGTGAACGCCGGTGGATATCAAACGGTTATTCAAGTCTAAAGGCAAGCAGCATCAGTGGAACAGCAATCTGTCAAGAATGTCAAGGAAGAGGAAGAGTATATTACCGCAGTGGTACCATCAAGTTTCTTTTCCTACAACAGCTTCAACAGAGCTCATACAGGCCCATACCTCGCGGTGAGAAATGTGTGATGGCCCTCGTCGTCGATAAGGTGCGAGAGATTAATGAAGAACGATGGCCGTCATCCGACGGAGATAGAGATAAATAACCACTGGGTTAACACAATGAACGCGCGAATACATATGGACTGCAATATGACGCACTCGAGGTATGAGAAAAAAGCGCTGCCAGCGAAGACTGTCCAGAAAACGTGGACAGGGGTCCTAATTGATGAAGACCAACTCCCAAAAGACTGGACGGGAGTATCTGGGGTTTTAGTGGGTAGGCCGAGGAGACAGCAAGGGCAGGAAGGCGGAAGGTAAGTATGGGGATGACCGCAGGAGGCTGTGCCGGCTTAGTCAAGAGTCCCACACTCAGTGCGTAAAAGCATTTCCTCGGGGTATCGACACACAAGTTCGGAGGTTTCTAGTTTTCCTCCTGATCCAACAGAGCGGGGGCGGGAAGACGACTATGTCGGCTGTCACCAAACCACACCAAACGCTCCACCAAAAAAAAAAAAAAAAAAAATTTGACCTTGATGAGTTCCAAGTCATTCGGTATGTCGGCCGAGACCCGAAGGTGGCTGACTCCTGACAGCTGTATTCGTGGCCGAACCTCATCGCCATCTATCAACCAACTGTCAAATGCCACCACAGCCCATTTCAGCCTATTTAAGCCACTGGACGTCTACTCAGCGATTGGTATCCTCCTGTGCACTTCTTAACCAGCAAGTTGGACGTCCTACCCCATAACTCGTTCTGAGCGCTACGAAAATCGAGGACGATGCAATCCAAGGTGCAGAATGCCACAGGTTCCTGGTCTGGCCTCCCCGACGATATTTGTATTCATATCATGGCTTTCTTGTCTCCCCGCGATATTCTTTCTTTACGAAAAGTATGAACATAATTCGACTTCAAGCTGTGTTCCATTTCTCATTTCTGATATATCCAAGGTATCCAAATCCGTCGCCGATATCACCCGCGAGCGGAGCGTGTGGATTCATGCGCTGCGACGTGTCTGCACGGAACATGACGTCTACGCACCCTCATTTTCCCCGGCGGAAATGACCATTCACCAGCTGGAGCATACGGCAACGGCTTCCCGCAGATTCATTTCTCACCTTTGGACTAATTTCCGTCTGGGCCACACTGTTGCGCCTCTTTCAATTCGATACCTGGAACCGTTGGCATTGGGAGAAGGGTTTCAACACCCGCGCTTGATACCTGGCGGGAGATATCTCATCGCCGTTTTCCATTGTACCTTGCATCTGTGGGACCTCGCAAACGAATCAAACATTCCCAGCACGTCGTTCACGATTGACGGTGTCACCGAGATTCACGGCATAGTGACTCGCAACTGTACACCCGACGTGCTAGTCTTTGTCGCGACTACCGAATCCGACAGGTGGGTGATCTGCTGTCTCTATCAGGTTTCTATTTTAAATCCGGTTTATCAAGTGTATTTCGTTGCCACGTCTTTAGTGTCTTTCCCCCTGCATCTATGCCCCATTTCCGCCTTTTCGCACCTGTGCTGTCTTTGCCGATAGCAAACGGTGTCCCGTACATTCTCTGCGTTACCACCACCCACGTCGCCGTTGAAAACGACTCCAGTACTGTGCTTTGGAATTATGTTCACGACAGCTGGATCAGCTGGGTCGCCCCACTAATCAGAACAAATGACGTGCGTCGCCCTCTGTCGAATTGCTCGTCCACTCTGAACAGCCGTTAGGACCTGTTTCTTTGTCACAACAATGTAGTGATTTTTTTCGCGGCCGAGGCAGAAGTCCATGTGGCATCCATACCCACTCTCAGCCCTCGTTCAGGGACCATGGCCCCGCCTGAAATCGACTCTCTGCCCATAGTCCAGAAATTCCAGGTCAGGGGGTACGATTAGGCCAAACCGCTCATATCCTGTGTCGGAGCCAATACACGTCTCTTTCATGGACGTGAAACCATCACTGTCGAGCAGCCATTGCACATCGACATCATGAGCTCGAATGCAACAAAGCTTATGATCACCCATTTTGCATTGCTACCTGCCGCCAGTGAGAACGCTTCTCTCTGCGAGCTTGTGTCCCTTGGTGAAAGTCCGCTGGAAATATCCTACCATGCGTCCCGCACGCTTTTCCTGGAGTGGATCAATCCTTCCATGGTCGCGGACTTTGAGATTGAAGGCAATCTAATCCATGTTTCTCTGATGGATGTACGAGGGACGGAATCAACCTTTGCGTCTGGGGTACTGGCCATCCCCGGGCTGCTGGAAAACGATAGGAATAGTGATTTCTGTTTGTTTTCGGGCCGGACCTGTGCACGCATACCAAGCGGCACTGGATACAAGATGATGATCATGGATTACCTTATGCCCCCGCCACATTAGGAGGCTCTGTGTCCGTTTGGCAAGTGTTTCCCGTGAATTCTACTTTGTCCCTCCACTTATCTAGTCTCTTATAAACAGACGGTACAACAAAATTTGAGCTCATACTTCGCTACCACTTATCAGCTTCAGATAGACCCTAATTGATGGTGGTTCAACCAAGTTTCATCTAACTTGTTTTTGTGGTGTAGGCCACTTGATTCAGCTTAGATCCACACCAGGTACTTCTAGGCTCCACCTCGCTCCCTTTGAGTTAGCCAGAAGTCGTAACTCTAGGCACCGTGCAGCTGTCAAAATGAGTAGTAGTGACCTTCGTCACTTCGTTACTTCGCTTAATCTTGCGAAGTTTCGTGACTTTGATGGAAAGCTATGAAACTTCGTCACTTTGGTCAGCATTCAGGAAAGTTCGTGAGTTGTGCAATTCACGCAAATCAAAAGCATCAATTCGGCCATCACTTCCTCCTCCCCTGTTTTCTTCATGTAGATACCTTGGCCTAACACTAACACTAACCTCTAACCTCTAACCACTAACCACTAACCCAAACCAGCGAACCAAACCGCTAACCGCTAACCTCTAAACCTAACTGGCCACTCGCGGCACGCTGTCGATGCCCATTACTCCGTGATGTGCCGAATAGTCGCCGCTGAACAAGCCTAGGATGTGAACTCACGAACTTTCATAGAAATCTATCAGAATCACGAAGTTTCACGAATTCCCATCAAAGTTACGAGGTTTCGCGAACCTAAGCGAAGTAACGAAGTGACGAGAATGGCGCGGACTCTGTCAAAATGTCAGAAAGCGATAAACCTTGGGGACCATCCTGGAGCATACTGAAAATATACATATCGCAAGGGGACCGACCGCGTTCGCCCCGAATCTGAAGATGGTGTGAATTTCAGGCCGGCTACAGATGTAACAATGACAACCCGAGCCCGAGTCGAACGGGCGTCCCGCGGTAAGGTTAGGACCGTCCGCCATCGAGTTGATGGGGGACTTGGCTGTATCCTGGCTTTATGAGTGTGTTTTCGGTAGCTTTGGGCTGCGTGGAGGGCGCCATATGCCTCAGTCCCAAAAGTTATATTGCGGGGGAATTCTTTTGCGAGTGATCACTGAGCTCCCATGAGTGTAGAGCGTAAAAGCCAGCAACTCATCTACTGAATACCTTCTCGGCAAACAATGACGAGTGAGAAAAACTTGAAAACCCAGAACAAGATCCAAAAAGGAAATTGAGAGTCTAACAAATAGCCCGAGCCCGAGTCGAACAGGCGTCCTGCCGGAGATGGCAGTTCCTCGTCCATTTGGTGCAGGTGCGGACCGTCCGCCATCGAGCTGGTGTTGGATTCTGCGGTATCTCGGCCTGATGAGTGCGTTTTTGCGTGGCCTTGCGCTTCGAACAGACAATATATATAGGTGCAGACCGTCCGCCATCGAGTTGGTGTTAGATTTGGGGGCATCCCTGCTTAATGAGTGCGTTTTTGCGCGGTTTTGCTCTGCGTCCCTGTGCCTGGTTCTCAATACGCATCGAGACCAACCTTGCAGCAGCAGGACTATAGAAAGACACAGAACTTAATCACAGACTAGAACAGGAACCGAAAAGAAAAAAACGGATGACATGCCTGCACAACTCGAGCCCGAGTCGAACGAGTGTCCTGCGGCAAATATGATCCCATTAATTTGGTACAGGTGCGGACTATCCGCATTCGAGTTGGTGTAGGATTGGTCTCTATCCCTGCTTTGTGTCGGCTTTTTTTTTGGCGTGGTTTTGCACGGCGCGGAGGGAGATACAGTACGTCCCTGTGCCTGGCTTTCGATTCAGAAACAGCCTTGGAGGGTTATAGAAAGACGCCAAAAAAAAAAAAAAACAAGTACAGTCCACCACAGGATGCAAGAAAAAAAGGTGTTTGACATACTACACAACTCGAGCCCGAGTCGAACAAGCGTCCTGCCGTAAACCCCGACTTCTTCAATTTGGTGCAGGTGCGGACCATCCGCCATCGAGTTGGTGTAAGATTGGTCCATATCTCGGCTTTATGAGCTCATACTTGTGTGGGTTTTTGCGTGGTTTTGCCCTGTGGGGAGATGCATCCCTGTGTCTAGGTCTCGATTTATCTTTGCTTGCAGGGGGGTCACAAAATCAAGCACACCCCACCACAGGATGTATAAAAAAAGAAGATAATGGTGGATGCATATTCCTCGAGCCCGAGTCGAACGGGAGTCCTGCATTATTCGAATCTTATTGTCCATTTCGTGCAGGTGCGGACCATCCGCCATCGAGTTAGTGGTGGATTCTGCAGTATTCCGGCCTGATGGTGCGTTTTTGCGTGGTTTTGCACGGCGCGGAGGGAGATACGTTCCTGTGCCTGGCTTTCGATTCAAAAACAGCCTTGGAGGGTTATATAAGGACGCAAAAAAAAAAAAAAAACAAGTACAGTCCACCACAGGATGCAAGAAAAAGTGATCCAAAAAGGCAATCGAGACTCCAACAAATAGCCCGAGCCCGAGTCGAACGGGAGTCCTGCATTATTCGAATCTTATTGTCCATTTCGTGCAGGTGCGGACCGTCCGCCATCGAGCTGGTGTTGGATTCTGCGGTATCCCGGCCTGATGAGTGCGTTTTTGCGTGGTTTTGTACGGCGCGGAGGGAGATACGTTCCTGTGCCTGGCTTTCGATTCTAAAACAGCCTTGGAGGGTTTTAGAAAGACGCAAAAAAAAAAAAGACAAAAAAACAAACAAGTACAGTCCACCACAGGATGCAAGAAAAAAAGGTGTTTGACATACTGCTACACAACTCGAGCCCGAGTCGAACGAGCGTCCTGCCGTAAACCCCCACTTCTTCAATTTGATGCAGGTGCGGACCGTCCGCCACCGAGATGGTGAGATCTGACGATGTATCTCGGCTTTTGGAGCTCGTATTTATGTGGGCTTTTGCGTGGCTTTGCCTTGTGGGGAGATGCATACTTGTGCCTCGCTCTCGATTCATCTTTGCATAAAGGGTCTTGCAGGGGGGTCACAAAATCAAGCACACCCCGCCACAGGATGTATAAAAAAAAGAAGATAATTGTGGATGCCTATTCCTCGAGCCCGAGTCGAACGAGCGTCCTGCCGTAAACCTCCTTAAAATTCTTCATCGATTTGGTACAGGTGCGGACCGTCCGCCATCGAGTTGTGAGGGATTCGTATGGATCCCAGTCTGATGAGTATGGTTTTACGCTGCGCAGAGACGATGCATCTGCCCCAGTTAACCTCAAATACAGATTAAATATTGGGCAGACTTACTTATCTTGCTCGTGAGCACTGACACTGAGCTCCCACGCGCGTAGTGCGTAAAAGGCGGCAAACCATTTACGAATACTAAACGTCGCGGCAAAAAAGAAATAAAAAATGACGGGTGAGACAAACAGAACAGGATCCAAAAAAGAAAATGAGAGTCTGGTGAAATAGCCCGAGCCCGAGTCGAACGAGCGTCCTGCCGTAGATGCAATTTTTGTGTTCTTGTCATTTGGTGCAGGTGCGGACCGTCCGCCATCGAGCTGGTTTTGGATTCGGGCGTATCCCGGCTGTATGAGTCCGTCTTGCTGGGCTTTGCGCAGCATCGTTGTGCCTGGCTTTCGATTTTGCACAGATCAGCGCTGGAATGAACGTAGAGAAAGACGCACAAAATCAATCACAGGCTAGAACAAAATCAAAAAAAAAAAAAAAAAAAAAAACCTCTTCAAGCCATGCATATGGCTCGTGCCCGAGTCGAACAGGCGTCCTGCCGTAGGTGCTAGTTTTGTTTTCTTATCATTTGGTGCAGGTGCGGACCGTCCGCCATCGAGCTGGTGTTGGATTCTGGGGTATCCCGGCCTCATGAGTGCGTTTTGCGCTTCGAATAGATAATATACAGTATATGATTGAGGTGGAAATTCTTGAGCGCAAGCAATGATGCGTCTCGGTAAATCGCTACAGAAATCAAACATGCTCATTGCTCAAGGACAAGGCCCATACCCTACCATAGCATAGTGGAGGTTCTGCACTTTTAGGCTTATCCATTCTTCCATTCTTAACATAGTCGAGATTCCGTACAGCTAAAGACTCCGTTTACGCGATGCACTCGACTCGTCCGAGATCCCCGAGTCGAACGACGGGGAGGTCCGACGCGACGTTCCGTGCACATCCGAAGGTAAGGCTGTCTTCGATATCGGGAGGTATGCGGGATACAGCTAGCTGGCATTTGACTCGTGGGCGTAGTCTATGAGGCTATGGGGCTATGGGGTCGAGTTGGGTATCTAGATATATATATAGACACCGTGGGGAAGCATCATCGAAGGCAGCAACCGCAACCACACCCACACCAAATCTAAATTAGACACCGAGGTCCAGTGAGAGTGAGAGGTGATCTAAACAGAAACAGCAGTTGTTGTTGCGCAATACAGCCCATAGCCAAAGATGCCGATGGAAGACGGAAGGGGAGATGGAAGAGGAGATTGATTTATATGATTGATTTTGTCACTGGCTGAAGGAGTGTATATAGCTTACTGCGTTCAGTTCGGTTGCTGCGTACGTACAGGGGGCTGGAATAGCTGAGAAGCAGAATGACCGGGGGTTTTATGCATTGCTTGAAGAAGAGAGGTAAGTACTTGAAGACGGCTCGGAGTAGCCAGAACCACGTTGATGTTGATCCTCCTCCCGTTCTCATCACCTGCCCCAGTCACCGTTGAGGTGCGTGCATTCCATCCTACCATCCTCATTCCAATCCTGTAGAATAGTTGAACACCTACAATTCCACCGAGGGAGATATTTTAAACGCAAAATTCCGGCCTGCTGCCAACCGTGAGAATATTTTAGACATCGGCATCAGTCGGCATCCCAATGGCGATCGATGGTTACGGGCCTACGGCGCGGTTGCCTCTCATCCACAACGGATCCGTCGTCCGCTGTTTCGAGTCTCGACCTCGCGGCTTCGACGTTGACACCAGGACAGGATGGGACAGGACGGACAACATTCGATGCTATCCATCAACAGACGCCGGAATTGAGTTGAGACGATGAGATTCGATTGTTTTTGAGTTCTGTGGACCATGGCTTCGTCTGAGTTTTCCACTACGCATCGGAAGAGGGTGACTTGCGAGCACGGCGTTCGCGGTAGATTTATTTTTATTCGGGCTCGGGATCCGCAGATGCGGGTCAAAGACACAGCCTTTGTGACTGACATTTGATTGGAATCTGATCTCCGTGAGGCGCGCAACGTCGCTCACACGCCAGCCTCTTCTCCCTCCCATCCCATTCTCTGCGCTGTGCGCCTCTTTCTTCATTAATTCCTTCTTGTAGCTTCATTCATTCTCTGCACGACTCTAATCTCTTTGGTCCGTAATTCTGAGCCAGGACCGCTCGACTTTCATTCCACAGTGCGTGTGTCCCTTGGCGCTCTTTGACGACGAGCGCTGAGATTTTCGTGCTGATAGCGCATACTTACGTTCATTGGCTAGTCCATACTTGTTCTACTAAATCATGCCTTCGCTCCCGGCAGTCGCATCGAAGTGAGTCCTGCTATCGCTTTGTCTTTGTGTGGGCGCCTTACAGGGAGGATAGTGCGACCACGGATATCGTGGATACACCGGCTGTAAAAGTAGGGGGTACACCGCCGTCTGTGAAGGCAGGGGATCCAGCCTCGGCCAAGGGATCCGATGCGCCGTCTCCCGACGGAGCGGACACGGCGTCTGCTAATGCAGTAACCGACACCGCCACGCAGACGCAGACAAAGGCCACGACACCAACCACCACCTCCGACGATCCTTCTACAGCCACCTCACCCTCCAAGAAACCGACCACTTCCGCAGCGGCGAATCCGGGCAAAGGCACCGACACCTCTGCGCAGGACGCACCGCCGTCGAGTCCTACCGATACCGCACAAAACGGAAACCAAAACGGAAACCAGAACCAAAACCCGGGCGCTGCCTCCACGGGGGCGGGGAATCCAGCCAACGCCAATGCCAATACCAATGCCGGCGGAGCGACGAAGGACACAGCGTCAGCGAGCCTCACCGTCGCCTCCGCGGACGCCGCTGGGCAAACGCAGTCCCTCGGCGCGCTCTCGAACACTGCGAGCGGCCTCTCGGCGACGTCTGGGATCACGGCGGCCTCGATTCCGGCCACGGATTCGGCCCCGCTGCCGACGTTAACGAGCTCCGGGACGGATACCCAGACGCAGACGCAGGCCCTCGGCGCAGTCGGCGGGGCCAGCTCGCCCAGCTCAAGTGCGACCCCGATAGGGGGTGCGAGTTCTGGTTCCAACTCCGATACCTCGTGCGTCGTCCTCCTCCGTCCCCTTCCCCTCCTCCCTTCCCTTTCCTCACGCTAACCCCCACTTCCCACCTAGGTTCTTCGCCAACAAACCCACCGTCATCGGCATCTTCACCGCCGGCGGCCTCGTCCTCGCCATCTTCCTCATCTACATCCTCATGCGCCTCCTCGCCGCGCGCAAGCGCCGCCGCCTCGACCGCGAGATGGACGACGCCTTCCGGGACACGATGGAGAGCGCCAAGGATGGGTGGCGCGTCATGGCCGGGCTCGAGCACGATCACGGCGAGGGCGCGGGTGGAGGGATGGGGATGGGGAGAGGCATGCAGAGAGCGCCGAGCGTATCGAGTGTCGCGTCCGACTCGTACTCGCAGCCCCCGCTTGCGGTCGCGCCGCAGGCGTCGTACTACAACTACGGGTACGAGCCGACGTACGCGCCTGACCCTGCGTATGCGCCTGCGCCCGCGCCGATGATGGGTCAGGGTCCGCCGATGGGTCAGGGTCAGATGCAGATGGCACAACACGCGTACCCCGCGCAGACCTACGCACAAGCGGGCCTCGCGCGCGGGCCGTCGCAGTCTGCCGTCGTGGAGCTGCATCGGCCGGGGGGTGGTGATTATCTGTCGAACTACACCGCGCAGCCCGTGTTGCCGAATCCGTTCGACGGGGGGGAGAGGGCGATGACGGAGGTGCCGCTGTCGCCGGGGGCGCCGAAGGTGCTTAAGGTGTGTTCATTTCCTCCGTCTTTTCTTGTTGGAGAGGAGGCTGAGTAAGTTGCAGGTTGCGAACGAGTAGCGGATGATGTCAAGTGTGATATATCGAGCGCATAAAGTCGAAGTCGAGGCGGAGGGTTGCAGGTTTGACTCGGACGTTTTTCAATTTGTTTTTCAATTTTTGTTTCATTGCATCATTGCATGTCGTACGCACGCACGGGGGTGGTTATACACGTAGCATACTGTACTAGACTAGTCGAAGTGGGTCGGTCGCATAATAGTATGTTATTTATTCGCTATAGGGTTTCGGTTTTCGGAAGCTTCTTTCCTTTCGTGGGTTGGATTAATATTGGGTGTGGGCTGTGTATACATAGTAATTTGAATCGTATGTTTTCAAAATTCGTGTACCTCGGTTTTGAGTCAGATAGGCAGGCGTCTTTTGCATATGATACGTTAAGAACGACATAATGTATCAGCAACTGTTCGAACGGAATTTTTGACATAAGTATATAAGAGATTGTCGTTTCGCGCGCATGTCGGAAAAATCTTGATCAGCTTCGAACATCCTGGGAGGCGTCCCAAGACGTCCCAAGGCCATATGGTTTTAAGCGGCTTGCAGCACAGCACAGAGGTAAGAAATCCGCAACAACTTCCAAGACATGCTGCGACTCTCAAGCTCTCTCAAGGTACCCGGGCCACAGACGATGTCCCAAAGCCACTCAAGGTTTCACAAGACCACTCAAGGTTTCTCAGCATCCTGTACGTCTGCCCCGCTTGGAATATTCGGTTCGCAGCACCCAAAAAATCGTCAAAATCAGTGTATTAATCTATAGTACTACTACGATGTAGCTGTAGTGGAGCCCGGGGGTCCAACGATGCGAATTTGACTGTAGAGGGGGTGTCAGTCGCAATACCCGAGCAGAGAAATCTTGTATGCAGTGTAGAACGAACATTGCGACAAAATAGAATTATGGCCTGCAGCGCAGTAGCATTAGATCATATTCAGCAAGAGAGGAGGTGCACATACCTGCACAAAGTACCAGCATCAACCATAGTCTGAGGCGAGCACAAATTAGTGGAAATTAAGAGCATTGATGCAAGTAGACATACCCCAGCAGGAATATTGGAGAATGAACCCTGTGCGAGATCAAAAGTTGGCCGCCGCAACCAAAGCTCCCATACCTACGTTGACAGAGGACGGCGGGGACAGGGAGATGGTGGTGGTACGAAAGCAAGAGAGAGGTGGAGTCACAAACTCGTAGTTCAGGCTGTGGACCACGCGAGTATAATATACCCCCAGTGTCACTGGTTGCCGGTTGATATAGCACTGGTGACATCACATTTACGAGATGCTCCCCGCTATGTACCCCGCACCCGCGGCCGACTCATTTACTCCGATACCGTAACCCACGTCTCCGGCTCTGAACCCATGCGGGCAACAACTTCCGACTCCACCACCAACAGATTCATTGCCTTCAAATTGGAGCATGTCGTTTGCGGCGCTTTACTCTGCCCGATTTTTGGCAGGAAGGCGGGGTGAATTATATCATTAACTGGGGACATCTACTTACTAGCTCACAACCCTTGCTCACTGTTCAGTATGAGTCTCTCAACTGGTTTGAAGGGCCCTGAAGGTTGTCGCGGTTTCCGTGCGCCTTGCCACGGTCTGAGACACCTTGCAAGCCATCCTGTCACGCCTTGAAACGGTCTGAGACTGCTTCCAAGGTACCCCGCTATGTCTTTGAAGCCCTCCCAAGCCGTTCTAAGGTCTCAAGCCGACTCATATGCTGTTCGTTTTGGAAAAAAATCATATCATATATTTGTGTGGCTTACCTGGTATGAACTACCCTCGGAAGGCAAATATTATATGTGAGAGAGAAATCATACATTTGGTTGGTCAAATATTTATGAACTAGTCGAGCACATTTATGATTCGAACCACATGCTATACGAAGCATCACATATTTGTGAAGTGCTACATAATATTTGTGATAAGTGACTTCGACACCGCTGGATCCGGTGAGCAGGGTACCCGCCTATTGGCCTGCACAGCGATCGGGTGTGCTGCCTCCGCGGCGGCGTCGCATCGGGGGAGTTCAAAGTCTTCGGGGACTAGATCCGAACACCGAGAATCTCGCGTCGGATAATAAATGCTTCCAAATTCCGCCCCTGGCTGAATCGGCGTCGAAACCCCTGACCAAGTACGTCAAAAACTGCTGACTGGGCTTCTGTTCAACCACGAATGGAATCCGAACCCAACCAATCGCCGAGCCCATTTTCAGCACCGACCCCTTTGAATCCGACATTCGCCTTAGTCTAATGAGGATCATGTGACCGTGTCCAGCCATGGGACCTCCCAGGATCGGTGTAAAGAATGTAAAGTTCGGAAGGCCTGAGGGCGCCCTTTCCGGCATCCTGAGAGCCCGCCGGTTCATTTTGGGAGTGCATTTATGTTTAATTTCCCAAGGGCTCTCTGTAATGGATCGATGGTCGGCCATGGTATTCTGAGTGGATCCAGGCATCTGAGCAACGCGCGCGCCGATAGCCGGTAAATTTTACACGTATTTTACCAATTTTACAGGCATTTTTTTACAGTAAAATTGGTAAAATATGGAATTTTTCGGGCCGGCGGCGCCGGTAATTTACCGTAAATTACAGGCCTAGTTTAAGATACCACAGACCCCCCCACAGCATACGGTAAAATACAGCCAGAATTCTAATAATACCCAGCCCTAGCTGAATTCGTTTCCTTCGGTTTTTTTTCCGGTTCGGCCGTCAGAGTTCGCCTGTCAGAGGCCTATTCCGCCGCAATATGGTGATTACCGGAGCCATCCCCATCCCGCCGTTCCCGCCGACTTCGAATCCGTGCCCACCGGTGCCGCCTGTCCCGCCTGCGGATTGTGAGCGACATGTCTTTATATACGAACCAGGGGAGGAGATGGCTATTCACCGGAGATCTTGCCGATTCTGTAGCCCTCGTCAGGGTCGATCTCGAGTTGGGGCCCTCTGCCTTCGCCGCCCTCGCCACCGATGCGGGATTCACCTCCCGTGCCACCGATTCCTCCTGCACAGAGTTGGAAAAAATATGTTTTTAGCTGCAAGTGTTCTCACCTGTCACGTCGCCCAAGATGGTTATGTAGTGCTTGTCGGAGTCCATCTCGAGTTGGGGCCCTTCGCCCAACATTGGGCTCTGTTAAAATATGAGAATGCATATCATTCATCGTATTCAAGCTCACCTCAATCTCACAAAGTGATCTAAGAACTTCTATGACAGACGACGGCGCAGTTGAGATGGAGATGGTCGGCGTAATAGATATCGAGGCCGAGACCGAGGGTGGTGGCACGGAAGCCATGGAGGTGCCCAGCGGCAAGCTAGATGGCACCGCTGAGGAGAGAGCTGACTCGGACAAGAAGCGCAGGCTGTGGAGACGTTAAATCTCGCTCATGGATATTTATGTGGGCAATTGTACCGGCTCGGGGGGCCCGTTGCCGCTAAGGCATGTGAGACGAACACCAACGCGAGAGCGAGGAGGGCAGCAGCGAACCTCATCGCGAGCGAGGTTGGGTGGGGAGTGGGAAGTCGGTAAGAGCACAAGGGGTGATCAGTCAAGCGCCATCAAAGATCATCAGGAAAACCGGATGTAACTCATTGCTGTCAAGTGCTGTCAAGCACTATCAAGCGCTGCATAGCGCCCATTCTGTTCTCCTGATGATGAGAGGCTCGTGCGCGCTGGGTTAACCTTGGGAACACAGTGTTCAGAGATTGAACCATGCTGTGTATCACTCTCTTTATAAAATTAAGCCTCTCTGTCTGGCTGAAGCCGTATCCCCATATGTGCCAAGATCACCGCATAAACCGCTGAGAAGCTGTTGTGTATTCCCACAGCAAGCGCTCAAGCTGTTATATTCCCATAGCAAGCGCTCAAGTTTCACTCTGTTTATAAAATTAAGCCTCTCTGTCTGTCTGAAGCCGTATCTCCATATGTGCCAAGATCTCCGCATATACCGCTGAGAAGCTGTTGTATATTCTGTTATATTCCCATAGCAAGCGCTGAAGTTTCACTCTGTTTATAAAATTAAGCCTCTCTGTCTGTCTGAAGCCGTATCTCCATATGTGCCAAGATCACCGCATAAACTGCTGAGAAGCTGTTGTATATTCCCACAGCAAGCGCTCAAGCTGTTATATTCCCATAGCAAGCGCTCAAGTTTTCGCCGTCCATATTTCAATCAAAGTGGTGGGGTGCGAAGCACCCCACCGCGCTCTTGTAATATATCACTATGAACCCCCCCTGCAGTATGCTGGTGTTTGTCGCCGTCATTGATGCGGCTGGCAGGGTCATGCACATACGCGTGCAAGGCCTTATAATGCCGTACGTGCTGGGGTAGGCTCTTTGGGCTGGACGACCGAACTGGTGGTGTGGTAGCTCCTCTGCACTACTTTTATGATACGCTACCGCCTTCAATTTTCGAGGGAAATGACCTGATGATCGCAATCTTGCAGGTGAAAATGACCAGCTGGCTTACAGACGTGATGTTTGCATTATAGTTCTAATGCAACCATACTCGCGACCGTTATGCTTCCTTGGCCCGCTGCACCTCGAATATATGGGCACTCCGCATTTATGACTTGTGTATTGGACAATCCCTCGATCTATGCAATATTCTCCTCATTATTCCCCTCTCGACCTTGCACTATCGGCATGGCATTCTCCAACGAGTGTATGTAGCAGCGTAAATGAGAAAAATGCATAGACTTGAGTTCAAAGAAGCTCGGAAGTCAAAGCGAGAGGTCCGATGTACTTGTTTACGTCTACTTCATCTTACTCTTTCGACGTGCCCAGAACGTTTTGCCACCTTGAATATATTCCTAGGTTATGAGCGTTTTCCCTAGCAATCCGGCGCCCACGCCTACACCGCCGTTCGTGAGGGATGTTTATGAAAGGTTTTTGCTGAAACATTTATGAATAGTCGCCACAACGTCTGTTGAATGTTGCCGAAACGTTACACAAATAAAAATCGTCAAATCCCTCAAGGCTCCCACGACTTCACATTTGAGGGATGTGAAGGTTTCATCAATGTCCTGGCATTTCCTGTTGATAATAATAATTTCTGGATTTCACATTTGGCCAGGGGTGGTGTTGTATGTAGTAGCAATTGAAAGGAAAGGATTCAGGACTACACAAGGTACAACCCAGTATACACTACAATAGACCCTCATGAAGTAAAGCTCTCGACCTGAGCCACTCCTGTCCACCGCGAGCGCAGATTACCCGCTCCACTTCGGCATGTGCGCTACTGGGATCCGCCCCACCGAGTTGCGCACGGTACGAGCACTGCGCACCCAATCAGTACAAACCAAGATGCGGGGCAAAAGAAGCCGCACCACACGTGAGAATTGACGGATGAGTGAGTGCATTCCGAGTGCGTTACTCACCCCCACACTCGTTCTGGTGCACGCTGCACTCCCCCGCTGGGTTGCCCACGGTCACCGCCATTCCAAGTCGCGAGCAAGCAGTGTTCATGGAGAAAAGAAAAGTCTTGATGGTGAATTTGAGGCTTCAAACAACTTGAGGCGACTCGAAATTAGCGGTCTTGAATTAAGGAGATTTGATGTGGTTGAGTCAAAGAAACTTGGGTGGATTGTGAGGGACGGAGCCAGAGAGCTTGAGGATGGGAGCTTGCCGCACTGAAAACGACCACGGTGAGACGATAGGAACCGCCATCTTGAGGAATTTGATTAGTTTCCGAATCACGGCGATGCTCAGCAGTGGGGAAGGTTTTGGACCTAGGGGAAGACGGGTCCACTGGGTGCGCTTGGACCTCGTTGGCGTGTCGAGTCATTGTCGCAGGTGGTGGGAATCACAAGCGGACAGTTGGTCTCGTCCCGTTCTTATCTTGACGCGCCGCTGGATGGCTTGCTGAACCTTGACTTGACGCCGTTGTTGTTGCTGCTGAGCGACAAGCCGAATCCCACCGATGCATGTACCCTTTTGAGCGCTGGAGAAAGCCTGGGGAGTCGATTGTGTTGTGTGCGGCTTGAGTTTGAGCGAAGAGAACAGCGGCAGTGGTGGTGGAAGACAAAGGAAAAGCTTTGTGGGCGTACCAACATTGGCGTTGTTTGGTCTGATGCGCACGGACCTCGCTATTTCCGGAATTCCGTAGATCTCCCTTCTCTGTTTCGTTTGTCGGACCCTTCCTCATTACAAGACTCTCATTAATTGGACCGTCCATTCCCTGGACACTTGTGAATCATTGTGCCCAAGGCCCGCAACGGTCACTGCCGGTATCGGTCATTGATGTCACACATTGTACGCTTTGCGGCTTGAGCCGGTTGTAGCACGAAGGCAATGATGGAACGAGGTTCAGGAATCAGGACTCGACGCTCGGAATTTCGCAGGCCCGTTTGTAATTAAACTGTACCCTACCGGTATTCCATGCCCAGCAAACATTCACAGCAATATATATCCGACCTTTTCTCAACATCCCTGCAACATTGGCAACACATTGGGAGGATGTTTTGCTGTGGACATTTTTGAAACATTCAACTGACATCTTGTGAACATTTTGAGCGACGTCGTGAGAATATCAAGGTCCAACGTTGTCCAAACACAAGACTCGAATGGGGGTGTATGTAGGCGCCGGGTACGTGCACGGCCACACTGCACCTACAGGCGGCGGCGCTTCTTTTCCCGTCCTTTGCCCCACCAAAAAAGATCCGGCTCTTACCCTGCGCGATATTTCTCACCCGGAGCGCCATGGGCCCTTCGCTTCTGTCACACTGCGTTGACGTTCTTATCTGGCGTATCGCACTTTGCTTCCGTTGATCATATGCGTTAGCGCAGACCACCATGACCACCGCCAGCCACCGCCGATCACTCATCACTGCTCGCGTGGGTCCCGCGCTGTCAAAAGGAAGTAGAAGCCCCGCAAAATGTTTTCTTCCGTTCTCTTCCGTGTCCACATCCTCCTCTCTTTGACCTACTGCATTCTTCTGAGATCCCCTCCACCCTTCGACTGCACCTCATCCAGTCTGACCTCCTAACGCACCAACAGCTCCAATTATCGCTCCATGAATTCGATTGATCCCAGGGACGGGATCTGCCAAACAGCACCCGCTCGCACGGCCACCCGCATCTTATCATATCTACAGCCTGACAAGCGCGCATCGTCATTTGAGCAAACGTCTAGAACTCTACAGTTGACGACACCAGTTAATAGCAGTTCATTATAGTTAATTATGTGCCTTCGATGCATATGGCAATAATGTAAAATGAACATCCTGCGAACCTTTGGGGAAAGGCAAGTCAACCGGAGACCGGTGTACGTGAGTCTTTGACGGCGCAGAATGGTTTGAATACAACCCGTCGGTGAGCCTGAGCATCGTGAACGGCATAGAATCAGAATACATAAGACGGCGAACTCGGTATCGAGGGAGGCGCACATGCAAAGCAGGCCTGTCACGAAACTCCGATTGTTGCTTAACGTGAGTTGAACACAGTGGAGCAGACTCTTCATCAAGGACTATGACTTCGAGTTGCCCAAGGGTGGGATTCCAGAGATAGACCTCCGCGCAGAACGAATTGAATACGGCACGTCGGTGAGCGTGAGCGTCGTGAGTGTCAGTGAGTGGCGCGCGATCAGAACATATACCGGCTAGCGCGGTATTAAGGTACGCAGGACACACAAAGCGGGCCCGTCGTTGTTGCACTGAACACACTGACAGTCGAGCAGACTCTTCATCAGCAGCCAGCAACTATGAGTGCCCGAGGATGGGATTCCAGAGATAGACGTCGCTTTGAAAGTTCATCGAGTCCTGGCAACGAACTCCAGGTTGAACGATGCCGAGCCCGTCGGGAACACATATTACAGAGAAATTTTTTGAGAGGTTTTATGCGTTCTTGAGCGGCTTGGGCATGCCGCTGAATCCGCTCACAGGGGTTGGGGCTTGGTCTGAGGTGTATTTCAGGACTTTTATCACACGAATAAGTTCTCTGGAACTCCGATAAGCGCGCTCTCTCTTGTCGGTGGTTTATTCGCTTTCGTAAGATTCAAGAATAATGCTCTTTGTGTCGCGGTAATGAATATATCCAGAGCATGAACTGTGCTACCTATGTTTTCGGAGGCCTTGGAGAACGATAGTAAGCCTTCTTGCGTCAAAAACACGATTCGCTGCTCATTATTTGATATCAGCGGATACAAGGTCGCTCTTGTTCAAAACCAGCCCATGGTTTTTTGCACTTATTCTCCCTCCAGAGGATGATAGCCCTGAGCTGTCTTTTAGCCTATCTCTGTCTCCTCGCCTCGGCGTTTGCCACAAAGCTATACCAGGTTTACCTTTTCCAAGGATGTTTACTTGGGTTCTCTATGGGTATCTCCATGCCGCTATATATGGCTCTGCCCTCACAGTGGTTCTTCCGCCGGCGTGGCCTCGCCACGGGCATCGCAGTAGGAAGCTCTGGCCTCGGCGGCGGAATTGAATCCCTTATCGTGCGAACACTGTACGCGCCTTCTCCCTGAACCCCCTTTCTGACCACTCTAACCTGTCACCCTGGTCGAAAGCCTGTCCATTCTGGGGTACAGAGACACGACAATTATCTACAGCAGCGGCTGTGCCGTCCTCTGGACCGCCGCGTGGTTTATGATGGCAGACCGTCGCCCGCCTGGCTACAAGGATATCCAGAAGCACTGGCTCCCGCGGAACATTGGCCCCGTGTTTTACAGCATCGCGTTCAGCGTCTTTTTCGGTATCTTCGGTTATCTGGTAGCTCGCTTCGCCTTCGCCCTACTCGAACGCCGCGGCGTACTGATTATAATTTCGTTGTAGAGTCCGTACTACTTTAGTGCGACATATTTGAAGAGTCAAGTGCCTTCCCTGGACCCCAAGTCTATCTTAGTGGTCATGCCGTTAGTTGTAATGAACATGCCTCTGTTTAGATCACCTCACATTGGAACTCGCCGCCGCTCGGAACTGGGTGCATCAGTAACACAACACGTTTTGCTTTGGCATCTTTGTCTTTGAGACCGGTCTTTACTGGTCTTTGTCTTGGTGGACGACGTCTTTGGCCTTTGAGATGCAGTCTTAGAGAGTCTTAGTCTTGGGGGTGACATCTAAAGTCTTGGGTGCCATTTTTCATTCCGTCACAATTTTTTATGTTCCTAAACTCACTTGCACTCAATTTGAAATGCTTCCCCAATGCATCGGATGCCAATCTTCCCAAAATTAGCAGCATGAAAATGGTCGAAGACGTTCGGTATTGAAATCTTTCTTTAAGTCTTTCAAACTCCGCTCCATCAGTGATGGTTACTGGGTTTTTTTTTTCATTGTACTGGGTGTCCAAAGAAGGAAACGCAAAAAAGAAATCAAAAAAGGAAAGAGGAGAGGAGAAAGGGAGGTTTTCGTTCCAAATCCTTCGTTCCAACATTGGAGGTTTGCTGATGACTGAGGCAAGTTGAACGGAAGTTTGAGGCGAGTTCAGGTTTAAGAAAATATTCATGTTCTGCGACATCTCGAAGACTAAAATATACACGACATGAATAGCCTAAAAATTCATGTAGAGACTCCGAGAGTATTCCCTGTCTCTCCCCGTTTACCACACCGAATTTGACTGTGCGCAACACGAGTCCCAATACAATGTGTAGACACAGCAACTTCAGACAAATACAAGATTTGCAAACCGTGCGCAATTGAAAATAAGTCAAGGAGGGATTGTAGTATTTTGAACTCACGGTTGTAATTGGTCTAGTTTCAACCAAAGAACGACATGGAAAAAATGCCGATGCATGCCTATATGAGGCAGATTTCAACTGGAGGATCACAAAACCCGTGTTTGAAGGCTTACTTATTTATTATTTACACACTAAGCGTGTTCTGGGTGCATCACGTCAGCGCGGGAGAGCATCGGTCAAAGCCAGCAATTATGGGACAGTTCTCAGCCCACATGATGGATCAGTGTGTCCCCGAGCGCGATGTCTATGAGTGAGACCACTCACATCGGGCTCATACCCAAGAAACTGTGTTCCAGTTCCACCGCCTAGTGTCATATTCCGGGTGCAGGCCGCAACGGCGACCGCTGCCGGCGTCCTATCTGTGTTTTCTGACCTTGATTTGATTATTCCGAGTCGATTACGACTGGTTCTTGTTCGCGTCGACCCGCCTATTTGCGATCAATTTTCCGTGCCAATTGGGCCCCGTTTCATAGAGATTTCGGTGATTTATTGGACAAGAGACAGAGGGGGACCTCCTGGAAGGGATAGAGGAACGAATGAGGTGCGGCCCATCGGAGACTGAGCAAATCGACGTGGAGGTTGGTGGATGGCAGATAATCGTGACGTGACCGATTATCTGCCAGTCACGCAAATTATCTGCCATCCCCCAATTATGAGACATAATGGACATGTCTGAACAATCTGAACAGGCATATCGTTTTTAGATTCATTCAGGAGCCTACAGTATTATTTTCATGAAATTAGAAGGCAAGGTTATGAAGGTACTGGGCAGCCGTGGCAGATAACCGTACAGCCACTGGCAGATAATACCCAGCTGATCTAATCATAAACCGGTTACTGGAGTGACGCTGTCTGGCGTGATTGTGATGGCATCAATTGGTTGGTTGCTCTTGACTTCCATCTTCTCGCTTCCCCCCCCCCCCCCCCCACTTCCCCCCTGCTCATGCCCGCCCTTCTTTGCCCCTCATCAAGTTTCAAGCTTCCTGACCTCTCAATATTACCCAAGCTATCACCCAAGATGTCACGATATCCCACCGGTGCTTTGTTTCTTGTTTTGGCTGCGTAGCAAGATTCTGTCCAAGTAACTTGTGCTCGACGCTGTGTTCCCACTTCCCAAGATTCAAATTTCCTCTGTTTCAAGATCCCGCTTCACAGCAAGTACAAGCTCAGAATCACTGCGCTCTCCCCAACACACCGCAATCATAGGCCACGCGGCCTTCGCTTGCGACAGCTCCTCCATTTATTTTCTGACTTTTTGTTCACTCAGACATCCTAGATATCCCGAATCCAGCTTGCCGGCCATCGGGCCTTTCGGGGTGAGTACCCATTATACTCGTTAATTTCCTTGTCATCTGATGTCCCATTCCAGCTCAATTTGCCGTGTCCCCATGCCTATCGCACCGAATGTATGTCCGCAATTCACAATTTTATTTTATTGCCTCGCCAGTGCAATAGGCTTTCAGTATCACCACGGCCTTGTTTGTATTCGTACTTAGTAGTCTGCCAATATATATGATTTTGTGCCCATCTTATGTGTCTTAAGTTCATTTAAATTGTCTTTGACAGAGTCTCTCCCAAGACGAGCCGCGTCTTACGAGTCTTTGCCAAGACACCCAAAGACAATATGTCTTTGGGCAAGATTTCGTACCTAGCTTAGCGAAAGACTGCCGTCTTGGGAAAAAGTCGGTCTTTAGAGTCTTTGGCGTCTTGCCCAAGACGCCAAAGACGCCAAAGCAAAACATGTTGTTTTACTGATGTGTCTGCTCTAGATCTGGTGTGGGTTGCTGCCTTCAGCTCGATGATGCTTCCCCTCTCATTAGTGAATAGCTACTCGGTGTATACATCTAGCTATCCAACCCGACCCCATAGCCTCGTACGCTCGTGAGCCGGATGCTAGGCATATCGTGCATACCGGGCTCCCCGATGACAAGACAGTAGTACTAGTACAAAGATAGAAATGATACAAGAGGTCATCGAGCAACGTTTCCGATTAGTGTTTCGTCCCGACATTCGTTCGCTCAGTCGTTTCGTTCCACCCGTTCCGCATGAGCCCATGTGCATGCCGCATCCGTTCTCAAACCAGTTGCCTGTAAAATTTGGTCTCTCCACCGTGTTCGAGGAGAAGCTGGATAATCGTCTCATTTCCGTGCTTCAACGCTGCCTCGAGCGCGGTTTCTCCGGATTTTCCGCGCGCATTGACGAGTACGCCGCGCTCTAGGAGATATTGAACAATTTCTACGTGTCCCTGACCGGATGCGGCAGCTAGTGGTGTTCCATCCCAGCTATGCCCAACATTCGGATCGGCACCGTTTTGGATGAGGAGTCGCACAATTGCAAGATGGCCCGCGTACGAGGCTAGATCCAGTGGTGTCTGAGAGTTGGCGTTCTGCGTGTTGACGTCGGTGCCCAGTTCAATGAGCCATCGAGCGATCTGCTCGCGTCCCGTCTGCGACGCCGCATGTAGTGCCGTTCCATGACGGCCACTCTGGTTCACATCGGCACCCCTCTGAACCAGCAAGCGAACAACGCTCTCCTGTCCTTCGTGTGCCGCAGCTTGCAAGGCTGTGCCATGATGCCCACTCTGATTAATCGTCGCACCGTGCTCGAGGAGATATTCAACGACTTTTTCGTGTCCGCGGGCTGATGCGGCTTGAAGTGCTGTCCCATAATATCTATCCCATTCCTTGACATCGCCAGCGCTCGCCAGGAAAAGGCTAGTCGTGTCCCAGGCCCAGATCGTAGGCTGCATTGTAGCTGCAGAGTTTTCTGCCGCTGCATTTACATCAGCCCCACGTTCAACCAGAAGTTCGACGATCGACTGATGTCCCCAAGCGGATGCGGCCTGTAGCGCGGTTCCATAATGTCCTCGGACGATGTTAATATCGGAACCGTGCTCGCTGAGAAGCTGAACAATCTCGTGGTGTCCCCAACCAGCCGTGGCTTGGAGTGCCGTTCCATAGTGCCCGCCCAGCGCATTGACATCTACACCATGCCCAATCAAGAGCCTCGCCACTGATTTGTTTCCACCACGCGCCGCAGCCTGTAGAGCTGTTCCATATTCGCCTCCCTTTTCGTTAGCGTTTGCGTCGCGCCCGAGGAGGAATCGAACCAACCCCTCATCTCCCCAGCGGGAGGCTGCCTGTAGCGCGGTTCCATATGACCTTCCCTGAGCGATAACATCGACCCCGACTCCCCGCTCTACCAGATGCCGATCTGCTGGTTCATATCCACTTCGGAGCGCCGTTTGCATCATTGTTCCAGATGTGACTGTGACACGAGATTTGACGTCCGCCCCGTGGTCCATGAGGAGTTGAACAACACGGTTGTGACCCCAGCGAGAAGCCGCGCGCAAGGCTGTTTCGTAAATGCCTCCCCGTGCATTGGCATCGGCGCCCCGCTCAAGGAGGAGTCGAACGACAACCTCGTGCCCGCCATACGACGCAGCCTGAAGCGCAGTCCCGTAGTGACCTGCCATGGCATTGACATTCGCGCCGTGTTCAATGAGGAGTTGAACGGAATCCTTTCTTCCTTGATACGATGCCGCTTGCAGCGCATTGCCCATCTGCCCACCCTCCGCATTGACGTTGGCACCGTTGTCGATGAGAAGTTGGACCAGTGCCTGATTACCCCAGAACAACGAGGCCTGCAGAACGGTCCCATAGTATCCCGCCGGGGCATTCACATCGGCGCCAGACTTCAGTAACAAATTTCGCCATTTCAATGTGTCCGTAGAAACCCGCGACAGACAGACAAGAGATGTCGGGGTGGGCACTTTCCGGCTCGTTCAATATGTGGCTCGCTAGCTGTAGCAAGTTGCTTGCTGCAGAGATCCACACCAAGGAGAGTGTTTGTGGCCTGTCGATAAAACTCCAAGGGGCTGCGAGCTCGTAGCCGAACATACGGCGCCAGAAAGAGCGCCAAGATGTCGCGTGTTCAAGGAAATCTTTGATCTTGGTCTGAAGATCCAGCTGGTTGGGTGCATCTGCAGCATGCAGGAGGAAATACTGGCTATACGCCACCAGAGGATGCGCCTTGAGTAATTTCTGCACCGCATCCTGGCCCACATCCTCGTTGAACGTCATATCAGTGAATTCGTCGAACGACAGATAGGCCAAGCAGTCCCCTGCAATCATCGAATGCGCCATCCCAAATTCGCGCGCCTGGATCCCATCAAAGTAATGCTGCGTCGTGTAGTGGATTAGGCGAACCACTAATGTTGTCTCGTCGACGATAATTAGGCCCGCACATACAGATAAGACAATGCCGTGATCGAGGAGATTATCAGCGTCGAGAGAACTCGCGCTGGGTTCGATGGCCAAGGCTTCCTGAAGCTCTCCAACTAAGAGAGGCCGTTTGGCATATGCGACCCATGTTAACACCCGAAGTGCCAACTGCCTATCATCGTCATTCTGGGAGTTGATTCGGAGCATGGCGTCGTCGTAAGTGTCCTTCAAATCGGTGGGCAGATGGAGGAGTGCATCTCGCACTGCTTTGATGGTATTTTTCGTAGCGAGACTTTGTGCGTGGAGCTTCGCCAGCAAGAATCTGAAATCAATGAGTCTCCGTGAACTATTGGAGAAATAATTTCGTGACAACGTACACTCCGTTGACTTTGCCGACGATTTTGGCTCGAATTTCATCCCGCAGCGCGGGTTGCGTTCGAACATGGCGAAATAACCTCGGAGATGTTTCAATTTGGTTATCTACATATCGGCCAATATCGACCTCCGTGGCAAGGATGTCGATCGTCTGAGGTTCCGTGAAAAAGGGATCGAGTGTAACATGAGGTCTCGATGTTATCAAGAAGCTGGTAGTGGGAGCCTGCAGCTGTGACAAATATTTCAGTAGAATATTTCGCTGATGCTCTGGATATTCGTCCAAGGCGTCGATGACGAAATAAACACGCGAGCGCACGGCGGCAGCGGCTTTAAGTATAGCGAAGACCTCATCTATAACGGGGCTTGTTTCCCGTTGCTGGTGAAGTCTGTTAAGTTCTTTCACGGCGACGGTGAGGGGTTTGTCCACGACGAGCTGCTTCCAGAGACTGGCAAGGAGGTTTACAGGAGTCTGCGCCTCCGCTTCCTTATGGTTCAAGTATATGCAGGCAACACCTATGTTGCCATCGCGAAATTGGGCCCGCAAGTGATGAATCACGAGCGACCTTGGGGTGGTTGAGGGCGCCGAGAAATTTTACAATGCGGAAGACGTACGACAGAACGGTTTTCCCCGCTCCAGCTGAAATAACCTTGAGTCAACGGACTAACTCAGACATCTAATGACTTACGGATTCCGCGACACCATAGAATTTGGCCGGACACCGATTCCCATGTGTAGAACTTCGGATCGGACAGCAACCATTCGCCTGTTCCTGGCTGCCACAGACTAAAAATGTCTGCCTGTTGCTGAAAGAAATTCAAACTGGTTATCCAGTCCATTATCTGTTTCTTTTCGCCCGCTTTTGATCTTCAGAAACATCAACCGAGCAGCCAGTATCGCGACTGACCGTTGTTACGATCTTGCTGCTCGTGAGCATTATTATCCACAGCGGACAAAATAGCTATGACGACGATTATAATCGCCTTCCCACCCAAGAATAGTATATTGACTTACCAGCATGGTCTTTCTTATGTTCCTGACCCACATCCCTGCACGTTGTGTCAGTTTCAATCTGGCAATATTTTAAAGGTGAAATACCAAATCCCCAAAGCGAGCCACGTATTGAGCAGCGATTTTATGGACTCGAACTCCACAAGATACTGCTTTGCCTCTGCCTTGTTCCACAAAGTCCACGTCAGCCGCTTCGACAACTGTGACCACCTGCCATCTGTAACCCCAAAATTGGCTGTAAACTTCTCCATGATGGTCTTGAATCTCGCTAACGGTACCACCATATTTTGTAGCGTGCTCGTCGCATCGCTGGCAGCAACACGCTTCTGGAATTCCCCGAGGAGTAGCTTCAAGGTGGCCATCTCTGAAAAGAGTTTTTGTTGTTCCGCCGATGCGTTGTAGAAGTCTTTGACATATTCACGAGCCTTCAACGTCATCTCGATGAGTTGGAGGGCGGTGGTAGCTGCGCCCAGTACCTCGGCCATGTGTTAAGAAGGAAGAGCTGCGATCCCGTGAAAGCGGGAGAATCAGTGATTGATTGGATCGTTCACTGTCGAGGTTAGCCGAGGCACCTCGGGAATGACTCGGCATACCTCGGCTAAGGGTGAGTGTCAAAATGCAGTGATTACGTTATGATAGGCTTTGCCTTTCCTATGCTACAATTGTGGAACGTCTTCGATTTCTGTTTACCACCACAATGCTGAGAAGTCAAGATAAGTATTCTATTGCAAATTCAAATCAGTGGTGTTGTATTTATCACTACGCCAAATCAATCAACGCTACTCGCCCTATGGTCTGTCTCTAGAGGTGTCTATCAACAAGCTTGCTTCCACAGACAGGCTGGATTCGACCTATACTCGCCCCGATCGGTATCTAAAACCGGGTTTGACTCGTGCAAGTCGGAGTACGAGATATCGGCCTGGTAGCCGGCCACATCCACAATTGACTGCCTATCCACGCGTTGCAGAGATATCGCAATACCGGCAAAAAATAAATTTAAAGCAAGTGTTGTACCAATCGAAATTCGTCTCCCTATGTGTCCAAGATTTTAATCGTGCCTTTGTATGAGGTTGATGTTATGCGTGCCCCATCAGCCGTGAACAGTCTAACGGGAGTTACACTCTCCAACAGTAGGTCCATAAGCTATGGCCCATCCTCTGCGGAATAGGCTCCTGCTTCTAGCTTCCTGTTGGTCGGGCGCCGTTTTCCCTGAACGATGAAGAGGCGGAGGCGGTGCCAACCTGAAAACTGGTGCGGGAAGACTTGGACCTCGAGTTGGATTCGACCTGGATTGTGAAAACCTTTCGACCTCGAGGCGCAGTGAGTATGATGGACTTCATGATGAAGTCTTCTAAGCTCCGACTCCAACCATCGATGATTGTAGTTCTCCGTGCCGGCGTCCTGTTTCTCGTGCCTCCTTCAAGTTCTCTCCGAAAGAAATTCATAGCAGGGGCCGCTACCGAGCCCACGTGAGAGTTGTTTGGGGCTGGAATATGAACAACTGTTCGAAGGGAATTTTTGGCCCTGTAGTATAGAACTCGAACACATAAGAGATCGTCTTTTTGCGCGCAGGTTGGAAGAGGGAGGTCTGTGTGCGAAATTTCTCCCATGATTCAGATTGTAGTTCCACGGCACGAAAAAAAATGGGAAACCCTCGAATGGCTCGAGTTGAACGGGTGTCGTCCGACGATACACGTATTTGACAGCAGCACAGGTTAAAGGCGCCGACAATCCGCCACCGAGCCGATAGGAGAGCTGAAATATAGGTTCCTCTCAGAGTCAGGCTCTCTTTGCAGTGAACGAAATGGAAGTTGAATTGAGGTGCACGCGTGTACGGATAACCCAAGTACGCCAAGGGCCTGCTTCTCGTGATCTGGGATGAATGTTCAATGGTACACGAGGAAAAAAATACACGAGCATGAGACTACGGCTCGGGCTCGAGTCCAAGAGGTGTCGTGGTTGCAAGGTCCTTTTTGATCATTCTCAGATACAAAAAATGGGATTCAGCTGGAAACAGGCACGGCTCGGGCGCCAGTCGACCGGCGGGGTCGTGCATCCATGAACTGAGGAGCTACTGATGCACGACAGGCGCGGGCCGTCCGCCACTGAGCCCATGTGGTTGCTTCTCTTCGAATATCGTACCTCGCTTTGTAAAATGGCTTCAATGACGGGATGAAGGTTATTGCCAATGTCGCGCAGACGTGGAAACCGAGACCCAAGAATGAGCACGCATAGGCTAGAAGGAGGAAAATATCGCACAGGATAGAAGGCGAAAAACATAGCACCAGAGATAGAATGTGTCCCGAGGATAGATTCCGCGCAAAGACTGGTAGACCCATGTAGGCCATATATTTGAAGTTGCAATAGCTCCATATGCTGTCGGCCGCTCGGATTTAAAAAAAAAATGGGGAACGTAATCCTCAGCGCAGTGATAAGGAATGAGACCGATGCTCAGCGACCCTCAAATATCAAACACGCTCGGAAGTCCTGCACACAGTGATGCGTCAATGATCCCTGTCATTTGTCTGCAGAGTAGTGACTCACGAATCCCCGCCAGCCCCAAGACGTAGTTCGTCACCGGGAGCGCAACGACGAGCGCGCACGTCCCTGCCGAGACGATCCAGACGACTGGTGGTTGGGTCGAGACCGCCAGGCATAGGACCGACGCGAAGAAACAGAGGACGCCGAACAGCATCGCTGTGCCCGCTGCGTCGCCGATAGAGGTCGCACTTCGGATGTTTTTGAGGGAGGGCGAGATCGCCGCGACGTTCAGCTGTGTGCTTTCCATGGGGAGGGTAAAGCGGATGTCGTCACCACCGTGCGCATCGTCTTGTGGCAGCGTTTTCGCAAGAACAGTCAGGCGGACTCGCATTCTTATGAGGAAGCGGCGCGCAATGTCCGGAGATAGGTTCCGGTGCTCTGCGGATTGTAGGAAGGTCCATATGTCGGCCAGCTGCGCTTGGGACGCGTCGTCAACCGCAGTCAGTTGATTTTCTACGATTGCAATATGTCTTTGGAGGATAGTAGATGCCAGGAGGGCGAGGCAAGCGGTGATGACGTCCAGGAGCACGCCGGCGAAGCCTAGAGCGTTGGTCGCGGTTTTGACGCGTGTCGAGTTGTCCTGGTACGAGAGCGCGAGGATCTGGGACTCCACCGCGGCGAGAAAGGTTGCCTGGACCCGGCGAAGTATTTATATTGATATCAGGTTGCGTTTTTTTTTCACTGGGGGACTGCGGATTTAATTGCACTCACGATTGCTGCTTCGGAGGTCAGACTTCCCACCTGCCCCTTGACAGTCTCCCAATCCTGCTTGCTTTGCGCAGCGAGGAATAGATGAACAACCACGCTGAAGAACGGATGCACATCCGCCAGGGATCTTAGTGTCACCAATAGATCCAGAGCCATGATGGTAGGACCTACGTGCTTGACGTCCGCCAAAACGCTAACCCCGGGCGGAGTTCGAATGATGCTTCCATCGCATCATTCCGCTGTCTGCATGATTGCCGAACACGCGCGTTTGTTGCGCGTTTCTCTTCTACACAGCTGAGAACTTGGGACTTGCTATTTGGACGGGCTAGTCCTCAATGAGGCTGTGCAACTGCCCTCTTCTTCGTCGCACTTCCACCGCGGCTGATTGCTCCACGAGAATGTGGAGCATGGGCCCCATTCTCGCGCACTGATAGTGTCGAAGGTGTGATCTATTGGCCAATATTCGCAGTGCACGCTGCACAGCCTACGCTGGGCCGCACATCGATCGATGTTCGCGATGGGTGTTTCCGGTGCATTATTTTTTTGCCAACACGCTCGACGCTCATTGGTATATCGATATCTCGTGTGCATCGTTGGTGTTCTGCCCGTTAACCACTATGAACTTGATTTCCCCACCATCTTCAGAGCTGGAATCGAGGTTTAGTGAAATGCCCCACCTAAGTTGATATCGTAATAGTCCTAGAACGCCTATCACATTATGGCGCCCAGGATCCACAAACCCCTATTTCTTTCACCCGGCCTGGAATGCCTCCCTCTACGTCGCCACAACTGGCGTCTAATGCCCTTGTCGTAAGTCTCATACCTTTAAAAAGGCAGCGATGGTGCACTGAACTTCACGGGGCCTGCAGACCGGTGTTGTGTGCTCTTATCTCACCGCAGCACTCGCCGTACGTTGATTCCGTTCGTTTCGGCTTCCAAAACTTACGCCATATCTGCTGATGGTCATGGCGTTCGTTTTTCACTATGCCCATCAATCTGGCCTGAACTGAACTTTTACCCGTAGCAATAAATGGGTCTTCAACGTGACCCCGGCCCCCTTGTTTTTCCTGTTGATGCAGCCGGCCATCGCGGTCGCACTCTTCACAATATCCAATATTCTGAACTTGCTCCCAGAGCCCCTGACCCTCGATCTCAACGTATTCCAAGGCCTGATTCCCATGGTGGGCCTAAACATCCTCAGTCTCACGTCTGTAGATGCTTTGGTGATGTCATGTTCGCTAATTTGTGCCCAGCCTGAGCAATTTTACTTTGAAATATGTTGACGCATCATTCTACCAAGTGGCTTGTGGGCTAGTCCTGCCATTCACCATCTGCGTCTCTGGCATCGTCCTGCACACCCAGCCGTCTCTGCGCGTCCTTTTACCGCGGGTTTTTTCTGTGGCATTTTCCTCGACGGCACCCATTTCTCTGCTTGGTGTTTCCTTTGGGGTTGCTAGCTCCTCCGTTGCCGCGATACAACATGTGAGGTACGAGCACTAATATTGTTGTAGTGTCTGTCTACTAGAGATAGATACACTCGGTGGTGATCAAGAAGAGCCTCTTTGTCGTAAACGGCAGCAGCACCCTGCTCTCCTGGTACACCAACCTCCTCAGCGCAGTCGTGCTTACTCCTCTCGTCGTCATTTCGAGAGTACCAGGGTCAGGAATCTCCTCTTCGGCAGTGATGATTTTCTAAGCGTGCCGAGTGCCATGTCTCCATTGCGTACCTTTATCTGGGAGCCCTTGTCACTGGTACTGTTGGATTTATGATGAGCCTCGCGAGCCTCCTCTCCATCAAGGTCACCTCTCCCATTACCCACATCCACATGGTCTCAGCTGCCGTTCACGGTGTTGCAGCGTCCTTTTAGGTGTCTGGCTGTTTCATGATATCATTACCAGGTACGCTCCCCCCTCAATAAATCATTGGTATTTATAAAATTTGAGCTAGCGGCTGCGCAACGTCCATCGGGATCATCCTTGGCAGTTCAGTGTACTATACTTGGGTGAAACATCAGGAATCTGAGGCAAGAGTAGAGTTCAAAGACTTACTTATAGATTGCGGAACTCATGCTTGCTGTTCGTTAGAGGTTAACTGGGTCCGTCCTTTATGAAGGTCCTTACTGGACAAAAGGGTTTTTTTCTCATTGTCGTCCGCGATTTGAACGAGATCTTGCAAGATCTTTCAATTTCTGTCAAGATCTTTCAAGATTTTGCCACTTTTGCGAGATCTTTCAAGATCTTGCAAGTTCTTCAAAGATCTGACTTTTCTTCGTTGTCGCATTGTATGACATCTCTGAAGATCTTTGGAGATCTCATCGATTAACGTTCTTGCAAGATCTCTGGAGATCTTTCAATATCTCCCAAGAATTAAAGTAGAATTTCTCAGTCTTGGTTTTTACCGACATCTTGCAAGATCTTGGATGAGATATTTTTCCCACTGCGGCCTGCTCCGGCGAGCGCCCCGGGCGCATCAACAACCCTCCGATCGGAACAATCCGAGCCAATGCACATCAAGGGAATCAAAAGCCATGATTTTGTGCCAACTCGTCCCCAACCCGTCTCCACACATCTAGACTAGTCCCCCCCATATCTAGTCATGTCTAGACCATTACTCTTCAAAATCTCTATCATGGGTTTCTGGGCTTCTATTGCCCTTCAGCCCACCCTGAGCCATCGATACTGTTCGTCGGGCTCTCCCAGCCTTCGGTGCCATGTCAATCACACCTCCCAGTCCGATACCGATATTTGAATTAGGAAATGTCAGCCTAGAAAATTCAGGTATGTCTCAACACAAACTCCTCACAACGGTAAAATGCCAACGACAGAATTAGTAATCTTGTGCACACAAATGGAGTGCAGCACTCGCTCGCCGTTTTGGTTATATAGGACGCTCGATTACAGTCAATATTCTCCCGTGACTGAGTCGTAAGACACTTGGACTCGGGCACTCCAAATTCTGCCTGTTTATGTCTGCGAGGATAGCCCTGAACTGGTCTGCCAGTAGGAAAGCCCAAAGTTCAAGTTTAACTCTGGATTGATACCATCAACATCGGCTCAATGGCTGATCCAGACATCGATGCGCTTGATGTCCGTCGGCCGGCCGGTGTGATCAGTTGAAAGATCTTTAAAGACCTCAATATTTGCACTGCATGGCAGGTTTGTTCGACAACTCAATTTTCACCTAACATCTTTCAAGATCTTCTCCACAAATGCACCCCAAAAACGAGATCAAACAGATCAAATCATGCTTCTCTTGCAAGATCTCGCGAGATCTTTGAAGATCTTGAAAGATCTTGCAAGATGTGAGAAATTGCATCTCTTCTTGCAATTTCTCCACATTTCTTCAAATATCTCGAGAAAACGGGCCATTGCATTGCATAAATCTGAGATTTGTCCAGTAAGGACCCTCAAAGTCCTTGCTTCTTTCCGCAGTGCGCGCATCAAGTCCACAAAGTATCCAATGACCAGTGAGATAAACTCCGAATCCATACTAAGGCCAACTCTTTTTATTGTCGTTCGGAAACCACCCACGATAAACTCTGCTTCAAATATTCTGAGCCGCCCATACTTCACCTCGGCATTGTTGATCCATGCAGCTGGACAGATTCACTTGTGCTCATGCCGACCCATGTTTATGATGCTGTCATAACTGGCTACAATTTTGCGTCTCCGGCGATCCTCAACCTTCCAGGGATTTATCCGTGCGTCGTCGAATTGGTTTTTGGAGGTGACAGGTGTCACAGGTCGGATATGAAGAAGTTTAACACAAGAAATCAAGTAGATTTCAAAAAATGACAGACGAGGAGTTAGAAAGATAAAGAGCCTGTTCGGATGCACAATCGAATTGCTGATTGTTGGTTGATTGTGAATAAATGTTGATTGTCGTGACACTTGATTGTCGTGACTAAGGTGTGACCAGACGCGAAAATTCTGTCTTCATGCTCAATTACGCCGCGCCTGGCTGTTTTAGACGCGAATATGGCCCCCGGATCGTCATCAGGGTGCAGAATGGTGTGAATACCCGGCGCAAATGAGTGTAGAAACAGAATCTTCGCGTGCAGTCACAACTTAGTCACGACAATCAGCATCACAACAATCAACATTTTGATTGTGCATCCGAACAGGCTCTAAGCTAATGTGTCCGCGATTCCGTACTGAGATGGTACGAAGGAAACTGACATGGTAGAAAGGAAACGAGTCGGAAATATAAAGTGCTATCACCAGGGATTTAGTTGAAGCTTAAGCAAACAAGTCCTCCGCCTCTTTGATAGCTTTCTTCTTGACGTCCGCAGTGAGCCCCTCAATAACGGAAGCGCGAGGCCTGAAGATACGAGAGTTGAATTCTACGAGCCGAAGAATCAACATGTGTAACACTTGACAAACTTTTGCATACCTCCAGTAATGCCATTCACATCTTTCTGAACAAACAGAATGCGACGCGAGTCAGACCAAGCAACCAACCGGATATGGTAGAGCTGATTGGAGGGGATAAGTTGCGGTCAACATATAACAAAGTGCTGAGGACGAACCTTGAAGTGAGGGTGATCGATATCGGGGAAGCGGAGAACACCGATGTCGACCATGGTCTTCTCATGATACTCATTCTTGTAAATGAGAGCCGGGAAAGAATCGATGGTGGCCCCGGTCTGGGCGACGATGTGGGCCATGACCTTGATATCAATGGCGGTGCTCTTCAACACATCGTCGTCGTTGATGAGGTCGATGAACCAGTTCTCGACCTAGACGCATGTCAACTCATATCTAGAATGATAGTTTATTGTATTTACCTCTCTGACGACGTTAGGGTCCGGGGAGCCGTCCACTTTGAAGAAATTGGTTTCGTCCTTCACAAGCTTCTCAGCGCGAGAGATCCCAGACACCTCTGGTTCCAGCAGCAGGTTCTGCATCATGAGTTCAAGCATTTTTTCCCAGGTGCGCTGCTGGACAGGGACTGTGGCGAGAAGCCGCATAGTCCCTGCGATCATGATCTTGAGCTCGTCGTCCAGGTCCTTGATGCTGCTGCTGGTCAGCTCGCCGAACGACGGGGCAAGACCCAAGTGAAGATAGTCGTCGCGGGTCGCATCGTGGACATCCATCTGAAGAAGGCGTTAGTGTACGGACAGCAGAACCCAGAACAAACTATACTATACCTTGGACCAGTCAAACTTCTTGACGAGGTCAGCCGCTTGTTGAAGACTGCCAAAGACAGCGAGTGCAGTAGCCATGATAATTTCAGATGAGGGTTGAAAAGTGAGTGAAAGTAGTAGTACTGGAGGATGTTGATCAAAGGTGGTTGGGCAGAGGCCTTTTAAACGATCTGGGAGGCCGGTCACGAATTGCGGTCAAAAGTCGGCGGAGGTATACATCGATTGGTACATAACCGTCGGCATTTTACATGCTCCGGCATCCTGCAAATTAACATCATTATCCATGTTGTCAGTAGGAGTAGTATGTCAAGTTGTACATGCATTGACCTGAGCGCCATTCAGACATATACTACAGGGTGTATCGGAATGATTCGGGTGAATGGTGAAATCCGGGATGCAACCCCAGAAGAGAATTATTAACAACCTGTATCGACTCCCCAATTGCCAGGAGGCACATACTTAGCGAGCGGCAGGGGATGGTTCCACGTCGCGCTGTAAATTTCACCGGTGACAAAACTACAACGCGCGGTGTATAAATTACGACATGTGTCGGGGTTCCCTACTGCCGGACTTTCGTTCGGTCTCTCGGAATTCCCTATTGCCGGAGTTGACGGAATACCAATTTCTCCACGTCCGCAGCTGTGTAAATTGTCCATGGGTCCATTCAATGTTCCATCTAAGTTATGCTCCAATCCCTCGCCTAGAGAACCACTGAAGCCTCACATCAATTGAACCCTCATGCTCACCTTTCCCGAGAGATTGGCAAAAAACGACGAACAATAAGCGTACTTGAATCCCGTCACGGACCAGCCCGGAATCGAACGGGGAAATTTTGCATGCATTTTAGTCCTCTTCCAACAGCGGCAGAGCAGATGTAGATGCGCACGTCACCGAACCAGTGAGAGAATCAGATCGTATACCTTCCTACCAAGGGCTGACGCTGCCTCAGCCACTTAATTCGTCCGCTCTATCCGCAGCTAGACATATAAGCTATGAGGATATTATTCCAATGAATTGAGTTTCAAAGAGCTCGGGCATCTCGGTGTTCCACATGAAATCAGGATTGATTCACCCAACGAACAATGTCCGCTTTCGTTCTTTGACCGCATCAATAACCCATTCAGTTGTCCTGGCTCGTCAGATATAGAAAAATGAGTGATGGACACGGCAAGAAATGAAAAGATAAAGATTCCCTCCCAGCCCTGAATCCAACGGGGGTCGCTACACAAATAACCTATCTTCTTCGACCGTAGATGCGCACCCATGGGCCCACGCGCCACCGAGACGACGATAGGTATTCATGTACAAGCGCTATATCACAGCTAACCAAAGAGGCTCGACCCAATATCGGCTCGATAGCGGTTGGACCATGTCGACACGATGAGTAATAACGTTACGTGTTGAACGTTGAACATTCATGTGCACCGGAGCTCCCGTTCGCCGAGGCGTCCTGGAGAGCGCTAAATGCCGCTTCATTCTTGCTTTCTGACCAGGGAATGGATCCACCGCCGGCACCTTCCTACAGAGGGTTAGAATAGGGAATGAATACCGACATCGGACACGAGAAACAAAGAGAGAAAAAAGAAAGGCTTTTATTCCCAGCCCCGATTCTGCACAACATCATTTTCAAAGTGGGTTTAAAGAGTACAGGTGCCAGCCATGCGTCTACCCAGCCAACGATAGGTATGTAATACAGGTAATATGTCATAGCTACCCAAACAGGTTCGACCTGATACCGGATCGATCAAGCTCGAAAGACTAGCAGACGCGCCACCGAGCCGATGGGAGGCATGGAAGTCGCATCTCGCACCACATTAGGAAAATTGCAGACGGTTCCTAGATCTGCACCTCCCGCATTATATCCCTGCTCTTCCGTCGGAGCAAGGCTTGGAGCGCATGCTGAGGGGCGATTCGGGGTGCGGTGGAGGTCCACTGGAAGGAACCAGACTGAAGACAGGAACGAGCCAACAGCCCGCTCGGCTAATAAATTCCCCTTTCCACGGCAGCACCTTCTTATACACCCCAAACACCCGATCCCCACGCGTGTCACCCCACCGCCTGCGCTCCCCATCGCGCGCCCACACGCCCACCTCCACACGCGCCGTGTTCACGTCCTCCACAAACAGCGCTGGACCCAGACGGCCGAGGGAGGGGTGCGCCTCGCGCCGTGCGGAGAGGCGCGGGCGATGGGCGCGAGGACGTCAGTGAGGTGCAGGTGCGCGAGGCGGATAGCGGTGGGGATAGGTGGCGCGGGCCAGGTGGTACTCGGGTGCGCGTCGTCCTCGGCCGCTGGGCGGAGGCGCGGGGAGCGGAGAGATGCGGTCCACAGGGTGAGGACGAGGGCGAGGAGGGCGTGCAAATAGAGGAGAAAGAGGTAGGTAAGCGCGGGGGCGATGGGGTAGTGCCCGCGCAGACGCGGCAGTGGTACGGGCCTTGAGGCGGGTCAGGAGTGGGAGATGCGCCGACGGAAGGGGGACCTTGGATCTGAGGGCTCATGACAACCACGGCCGAGACAGCGTGGAGCCAGATGTCCGCTGCGCTGGAATTAGAAAGGTAAGATTCAAGATCGGTACTCAAATATGGTATGGTACTCACCTGATGAGATAGGTGAGACCCAGTACGCCCGAAACGAGGAAGAAAGCAGTCGTGAAGAAGGAAGGTGTGGCGACGCGCGATTTGCGATTCGCAATGTAGTTGCCGACCTGAAATGCGGAGCCGGGGCCGCGGCACTAAACAGCTTGAAGAGAAGGCCGTATCTATTGCAACCATCAGAAATGGAGGAGAAAGAAGAGTAGAACGCACTGTAGTGGCGTCAAAAGATTGGGCCGTGCCGAACGCGGGTGCTGCTGATACGACAGCCAAGATCCCGCGATACAATAAGCTACCATGCTGACGAGGATGGGGAGTCCCAGCAGCCATACAACGTTCGTCTATATCCGATATCCATCAGCCACGAGTAGAACGCAAGAATAATGACACGCACAATAACCGTAGATGCAAGGAGTCCCAGCAATGGAGACCCAGCATCCGTCATCTCATCGACATAAAAGCCGTGCAGGAACGACGGGCGTCGCCTTCTCGGCGGATGGCGAGGTATAGAAAAAGCGTTGTCGCCAATCCGGACGAAAGCAGTGCGACGATCAGACCTGGGATGATGACGAGCCACCCCAGGCCCTGCGGAGCGGGCTCACCACGGCGGCGTGGCGGCGACCCTTTCCCCGTCGTCTCGTGCTTTCGGAGCGGCTGTAGCACAGGCGGGGGAAGCGGAAGATCCTTTATGTTCTTCCGGGGAGTCTCACTCGCCGGCTCGACCACCGTTGTTGTCCAGGGTGTGGCAGTACCGGACCGTGACGACGACGAAGAGGAAGACGACGACCTAGGCGTCGGTAGGCTCACCGGATAGGTGGCTATGGTTGAGCTAGGGAGGGACATGAGCCAGGGATGGAAGGAGGTGCATCAGTCTGAATCATCGCTGCACGGAGTGTTTATATAGGCAACTGTGTCAGGACTGTCTCGTCACCGCTTTTTTCCTGCTGATCATCAATTCTCGGACATTACGACCGGCGAAGAGCACAACAGATATGACGGATCGCTTGAAAATCATAAGCTGGCTGTGCAGGTACAGTAGCTTCCGCGGAAGCAGGCCAAGTCGTCTCGACACAGCCTTGGTGGTGAGTTGACCATGCGGTTTGGGTCACACTGCCATTCGTCGGGTAGTTCGTTGGTTTGAGCGCCACGATACCCCGTATATCACCTCAGCTGGGCAACTCGGATTGGAGTGGCGAGTACGTGGCCAGAGGAAAGCTTTGAGGTGGCTAATCAGAAAATGATCAGAAAAATGATGCGGAGATTAGCGCCGAAAAGGAAACTCGCACGACACAAGAGTCTCTCTGAATCGATTTACGTCCAACTAAGTGGGATCCGAGTCGTTTGAACAAGATTGGCAGATTCTTGTGTTCTTGGCCTTCATTTTGGCCCGCCAGGTGGGGCAGGCCTGGCGGGCCAAAACTTTCTGAGGTCAAGTTATTTTGGGCTGACAGATGGCTCGACGGTCGAATCGGAATCCCGCCTAAACGTCTGTTAGACACTTTGGTCTGTTTCCATAAGGGATTTGGATCAAGGCCTCACATTTGACACGAGACAGATGGAATTACAGCATAACAGTAGTGGCGCTGCCCATGGGACGGATGGACGGATTAATATCATTCAAGGCAGAGTGAAAGTCGTTTCGGTCAAGGGACGGAGAAAATCTGTGTGGAAGGAATACTTAATGGCCAGCTCAGAGGAAGGGCCGTTGATTTATTTTTTACCTGCTAACGCCGGAACCCCTCACAGCTTTTTGTATTGAAGACCGTTCCCTGCGGAAGGTCGGATGGATAGGTTCTACTTCCATTTCCTTGTGTACCATTTGTCCAACTCAGGCGCCAGTCAGGAAGTCAAGGAACGCACAGCCTGAGTCCGGGGGATTCACGATTCATGATGTCCTTCAGGAACTAGAATTCAGTTGCCATCAGCTGTATCGACCGAGGACTGATTTCAGCATTGAAATACAATATCTGACCTTGAATGGACTTCAATTGCTACTGTATATGAGCGACGGTGACTATTTTGACCGCCTTCGAAGATGTGGCGTGAAGCTCGAACAAGAAGGAAATGATACCATCAATATCTGTCACGAAGGGACTCAAGAGTCGAGTCACGGCAACAGTGCGGGTTTTGGCTCACATTTCTGTAGGACAATTGGGGAGTAAATGGCTCCGGCGTCCCCGTGGAAGTCCACAAGTTCGTCGGTTCTCGTACGGTTCTGAATCGTTCTGCCGGTTCTGCCGACGCCTACCTGAAGCTTGATTGTAAACAGAAGGTTCTGAAGTGATACCGTACTTGAACCAAAATAGACTAACCTACTCCAGTGAAGTGCCTCCGCCCCGCGCCTGGTCAATGCCGATTTATGCCGAGACAATCGGATCACTTCTCTGACTGGCGCCCACGGCATTACAGCAACTGATTCGGCATCTCTCCCACCATCAACCCCTCCTATTATGCTTCCCCGCCTTCCAGTCCGGTCCAATATGGCTCATATTCCACCACCCGCGATGGGCTTGTCTCGGCCACACCTGGCGCGCATTTCGCGTCCTTTCGCGTAAACGAGCACCCCACTGGCTGTGGTTATTTATCTCATCGATCTACACCACATTTGCATGACTCCACGTCTGCCCAAACCCACGGATTGGGGGTTATTGACTTGCAATGCATGTGCACAGGCCTCAGTTTCTTGTATCCGCAGATTTTTGCCCTGTACAATGCGCAGCTAAGCCACTGCAACATCACCCGGTCCCGAGTCTACACGAGTAGCGTGTCTTTCCACTCGGGGAGGTGACTCTGAACAACCTTCTCAACCTAGATGCATATGCGACCTTATGATGTTCTACCCAGTGCGAAAGAAGCGGAAATCAGTGCTCCAAATACGTAGTGGGAATAAATTCATCTTAAACCCAGGAACTATATGCTGTTGAGTCGACGTTGAATGAATGAAAAGGAAAAGTTCAATTGGAGCTAATGACGTGGATGCAACAAGTTCCGTTGTCGTTATCGCGGTAGGCCAGGACCTCGATCCTCAATCCATTGAGTTATGTGCATAGTCGTGTCGAGGAGAAGCAAAATAGTTATTATCGTGAAGCAACAAACATACATCAGCAAACCCTGAGGCTCTTGTAGTGCAGGTCCATATCTCTGTAGCACTACATAGCACTACATAGTGTATACTCAACTATGGAGGGCTACAGAGTACTACATGGCACTACAGGAAAAATCAAGTTTTGCTGATGTAAATGTGCAGTTAATTAGAACTAGACTAAGCCCTCCCGGAGGAACCCGCGGCAGGCCCATTAGCGGCAGGTGTAGCGGTAGGCGGCTTGCTGAACAGCTCGGCAACCTTGTCGTTCAACATCTTTGCCAGGACTTCCTGCATCTTCTCCTGGGTGATCATGGGACTTGCAGTTGTTTTCCCAGTGTTCAAGTCGCTGGCCGGAGCCGGGTTCACACCGATCGAGGGCTGCGTCCCGCCGTTGACCCCAGTGTTGTATTCGTCATCAGGAATGAAGAAATTTTCGGGAAGCTCGGCGGGCATGAGTACTGCGTCGTCAGAGTCCGTTTTCCGGATCATATAACCAAGGATCTGTGTTGAAATGTCATAAGTCTGATTCAAGTCATGTACCAACGGCGCCCGAACGAACCTGTGGCCCGGGAATCTTGATGATGTATCCGTTGGAGTATGCTTGGTAATTGCTCGCTGACGCAGAAGAATCGCTGGAGCTGCTCTGGGAGAACGAGAAGCAAAGGAAACCCCCGAAGACGCCGCCGACTTGGAATCGTTCGATTTCTGGTCCGCTGATGCGCTCGTGTCGTGCGTGACGCGGATCACGATACCTTGCAAATGAGGAACGCGACGGGGAATCCGGGCAGGAGGCCGTGTACTTTTTGGGGACCTGTCGCAATTCGTGAGTAAAACTTGCAGCATGGTGATTTAACTAAACCCTCCTACCTCGACCAGTCCGGTTGAAGTCGCCGGCAAAGTTGCTGGAAGCGTCTTGGAGAAGGCGTCGGCCTGGTAGTACGGAGTGGCTGGTTGGGTTTGGTTAGGGACACATCTTTGAGGTTGACGTTCACTTGCAAAAAACGTTCAAGAACCCGCCGCCAGTAAAATTAACTGCGACCTCGGGCCGCGCAAGATGCGGGGAACACGAGCACGAAGAGGCCACAGTCGAAGCCATCGTCGTGGTTGCCGTTCACGCCACCCTGCAAGGCGTGAGCTGGAGGAGAAGGTGGGGCAATACCACTCACGTCACCAGAGACAAACAGCACAGAGACACCTCTTGCAGTGGCAGCAGCGTATCCGTTGCAGATGCTCCTGTCGAACTTGTTAGTACTGGCAGGATTGTTGGAAAAGAAGAGCTTGCGTAGCCAAGGAGGGACCGATGTTGGATTCGAGGTCACCGTATCTGAATTTGGAGGTGAGGGAAAATATTCTCAGCAGTTCAATAGCCGACTTACGATGTGGTCATGACGGTCGGAGGCTGAGGAGAGTCGGCGATGAAGGTGGTTGTGTCGAGCAAAGCGGTGGGGAAGTCGAGGCCGCCGACGGTAAGGAATTGCAATGGTACGTTGCTAGCAACACCTACTCAAATATTGTTATGCTGTTGCCAACTGAGAAGTAGTACGAACCGGCCGTGTACTCGATATCGAGTTGAGCTTCAGTGCCAGCAGAGTTGGGGAACTGCGGGCTGAACTCCAAGTTCAACGGCACACAGGGGTTTGGACACTCCAACTTACTTTGTACCACCGTCAATGGCGAGACGAAGAAAGGTCTGGTTGGCGCCCGAGGGTAGATCGGGACGGAATTGTTTCATGAAGGCTTACAGGAATGAGTACAAGGCACATGGAATCGAAGAGTAACATACCTGAAGGTCGTCAATTTCGCTATGATTTCTTGAGCCTCAAAACCAAGGAGGAGGGAGAAGAAGCGAATGTACGCCCATTCGTCCTCATAGCCCGAGACGGCAACGCGTTGGTCTGCTGAGTTGCGGGAGTGCTAGGAATATTGTACAATGCCAGTAATTGGGGTTGCTGGTATCACACTCGGCAGGCGCCGTCGCATCGCGTCTCCGGTTGGGGATGTCAATTCGGATAGATTGTCCCAGACGCGCTTTGGGCGTTGTAAAAGCCGTAGTAGGATGAACGACCTGCACGAAATTCGCGAGTTCAGAGGGTAGCCGAAACGGAAAGGGTACGAATGATGGGGGCCGGAAGGTCAGTGTGAGTAAAGTTGGTGAACTTGGCGCCGAAGAGCTGGTTGGCTTTCACCACGAGCAGTGAGACCGACACCCATTCGCCATATGGTGAGATCACAGACGACTTGAGCCCGTTGGCAGAAGTGAAGGCGTTGAAGGCGTTGACCGCGTCCGTTGACGGTGCAACGAAGAATTTCACCTGAAGACTGTTTGAAACAGAATGTAGGGAAAAGGGAGGATACGAACCTCGTCTTGGGAGAGCCATTGCCTAAATTCAGCGCATTCTGGCGTGGAGATGTCCAGAAGCTTCTCCTGGAGATCCGGGAGGTTGTTGGACGACAAAGCAAAACGGAGGGTGATCGTGTGACTATCGGCGGCGGGTCCTTGGCTGGTGAATCCAGGCGGAGCAGACCTGCGTTGTTCGTGCAGGACGAGGGGGCTGGCAGTCGCGGCGAGGGCGATGGAGAGAATACCGAGTAGACGAACGAAAGACATGGTACCGTCCGAGGCTGTTCTTTCCTAAGAATGACGAGCCGTGTTTATAGCAGAGCATCAAGATCGCGTTCTGTTGGAAAGTTGGAGATGCGGTGATTTTAGCCTGAATCGGGAACAAGTTGCTTATTTCTTGACAATGAGAACCTACCATGTGTGCTGATTCCGTGATTCTCGGTGCGCAGTAGCCTTAGCGCTCATGCAATGAATTGTTTTTCATGGATTATCCCACCACGGGAGCGCTTGGCGCTCCGCAGCAGATTTTACGGGAGAAGAAAAGAACTTCGAAGCATCCAAGCTATCAGAATCAAAACGGCCATGATGTACGTGTCAAGATTCACGGTTGCGCTGGGCCGTTGATGTTTTGGACTTAAACCATGTTCTCTGGCAATCCTCGAAGTTCTCCACGATGTTCCTCCTTCGCCCCCTCGCTGCTGCACTCCTGGTTCAAACCACCCTCGCGCTGGTCCCAGTTGGCTACGCTCCTTCTGGCCTGCCCGTCTTCGTGGCCCCAAGCGGCTCGCGCGTCAAGTCATCCGGCAGAAACATGGATGTCTTCGCTCCTAATGGAACTTTAATCCATACCTTCGAGGTAGCCTTCTGGACAAAACTCTTTTGACAATGCAGTTACTCACAAACCCATTGCCAGGATGTTATCCCGACCAACCTCAAAGCCAAACGCCAACAGACTCTTGCTCGGCGGCAGGAATTGAGCGCGACCGAGGCCTATGCTCAGTTCAACACAACGGCGGATAATATGATCGATTCCTTCAACGCCACCTTTATGGTTCCCCCTGTCCCGAAGTCCTTCGATAGTCAGATCATCTTCCTCAGCGCCAATATTCAGGTTTTGGATGCGAATGGCGTTTCGTTCGGCAACCTTCGCGCTGCTCTCCAGGTCTGTGTGAGATTCTAACCTGTGTAAATCCAACTGAACACAAATTTAGTACGGAGGCAGTTTTCTTCCGGACACCGGTCCGTTCTGGACATACGCGGTCCAACTCGAGATTCCTGGCTCCGGATACCTGCAGGTTTTCAATCCCGGGGCTAATGTAACTGTCGAGGCTGGGCAGAGCATCGACAGCTTCATAGTTGCCGATCCCGTGTTGGATGCGGATCCGGAGGACCCCGGCATATTTGTGTATGTTGCTGGCTTCGACAACGTTCCCGATTCCCCCACCCTTAAAATCGGCTGGGAGGTGCCCCCACAGCTCGTAGCTCTCCAGCTGGAAGAGGAGGGTGTCTCAGGGGCTAGCGACTATCCCGCGGGTTCCTTCGTCTTCGAGCAGATCAATCTCAACTTGACCACAGGCCCCCCCGCTTTATACTGGAACACTAGCGTCAATCCTACCACAGATGTACAAGTCAAAGTGGATGTCGATGGTTCGCAAGACGCTCAAGTGTCCATCGTTTTCCCGAGCGCGTGATGTAAACTTAATGTATCGCGAGTTGAATTACAAACGAACTTTTGTTACGGATACAAGAGGGCGGCGGCGCACTTCAAGCCCCACCACTTCGGTTCAAGGGGGTAATGTTGATCTTGAGGAAGCATTCAGAGCTGTAAGCCGTCGAGCCGAAAATAAAAGCTGTTAAGTTGATATTCTGTGGACGGCAAGTATCGGCCTGCAATCCAGCATCACGGAGGAGGCGATAGGGCGGGTGGAAGCGGAGCTTAAAAAAGCTTCCGACAGACAGCTCAATTTCATAAAGAGGGCGAATCCGAACTTGTACGAGGTCGAGAAACGAACTCATGGCCAAATAAATTGAAGGAATGGACTGACCGTGTTATTCTTGAATTTGACGAAGAACTCTACTCGCTCTCTCAGAATCGCGTTGACATGGCGCGTCCTCCGGCAGCAAGTTCGGCCGTGTTGCCCCTGTGTGGGTGCTTGACCCACCGGAGATCTTGAATTGGCGGGTGCTCCACAGCAAGTTCGGCCATACAAAGTTCTGTGTGCGCTCGACCTTTGCTCAACTAAGTGAACCTGTTCCAAGGGGGCACCGGCATTCAAAAAAAAAGATATAGCGCCGATTTTATTTTTTTCAGACCTCGGGGTCCAACTAACTAACTAACGTAAGGGTTCCCACACTCCATATATAGTAACAAGACGTGCCTTCGCTTCGCTCCGGCGTTAAGTGTTTTTTATGGGAGATGTGAGCTCATTTGGGTTCACAGTACTCAATTAATCTGAAAGGTAGATAATTGATACGACTGTTGTGATCGGTGGGATACATAATACAGAGCATCGGGGGAAAAAAACATGCTGGGAGCGATACATAGAGATGGTAGAAAATATGGTGATTTATTCGAATCGTGGATACATACACTTTGTTCCAAAATATGTTGTACCGGCTGATAACCTAGAAAAACGACGCGGTGATTTCGAAACAACTACCATTATTTATTGGTTAGAATCACTCATCTTGACTGGTGCTCGAGGCCCGGCGGTGGCGGTCATGGCGCAGCGTTGCCAAAGATGTAAGTAAGAGTATGCAGTGTATTAAGACGTAATAGTAGTACATACGTTGCTTGCTGGCGTTCTAGGAAACGAAATGGGCAGCGGGCAGGGGACAGTGACGCAGTACAGTCCACATTCCAGCGGAATCTGGAACGGACATGTTGTACCAAATCCAATATAATATGGTGGTGTAGGAACATACCCATTTTACCAGATGCTCCAGAAAAGAAAATATCGAAGGCGGCGGCAACGCGTTGGGAATTCATGGCGAGGTGAACTGGGCATTACTGATGTGAGTTGAGTTGGCCATGCAGACGACTGGAAACAGCTACGGCAGTCAAATGCAGAGACAAAAATATGTGAAGCAGAGCCGCTCACCGGAGTCCCAAAACATTGAAATGGAATTCGCGGGTATTGGATGGCGCAGTCACGGGTGGGATAATTGATTTTGAAGCATGAAACCAGAATCAAAGCGTGAGCTACGCGGAACTGATGGGCTTGAGCACGTCGTGGCACTGAAAAATAATAGACTTGCCACTCAAACCAAGCAAGATGAAACACTAACCTGAAGGTCGAGTTCGGAGTTGACGCAGGGACAAATAACATGTTCAGTAAATTCCTATTCTGCAAATGAGCTCATGTAGAGGGAGTTCAAGTAAAAGAAGGGGCTGACCTCACGATCCGAGTCTGAGGTGGCGGCGGTTCGTGCCAGGAATGCAACACTTCGAAGGCCTAGTATGCTGCGCAGGCAGTCAGCAACCGAATAAACGGTAAAAGATCAGATACTGGAGCCCAAAAAACGATGGCGAACCGTCGGGTAGTCTTTAGTTCGTTGTTTCGAGTGCATCAATGACTTGACAGACATCCTTCCTGAATGTGGGCTGAATATCCAGCCAACGAACAAATGGTAAAAAAGGCATCATACCGGGCAAGAGCAAGCGGCGACAGTGACTCCCAGGTTGCTCCTCGAGTGCAGCACGAACATCTAAGCATCGAAATGAGCCGCGAATAGAATATTAAAATCACGCACCAGAGAACGGAAGGCCCTGCGGTGGCGGGCACCAGATAGTCGCCTTTCCCCCTGGAATAGAATCCAGTGAAATTAACGAATTGGCATGAGATAAGTAAGGGTAATACCTACCTTGAAGCAAAAATGGAATTCACGTCCGAGTCAGAGGTGACGGCCGTGCGCGATGGAGGCCGGGGCTGTCGCTTTATGGGTGTAGAGCATCCTGCAGGTAAATACCGGTCAATTGGCACATGAAAGACGCCATGGTGGCGCACGGGCTCAGTCAGTGGGAACTTGTTTTGTTATCAGCGAATGGGGGGGAGGGGGAGGGAAAGCACTGAGAACCTACTACCTATATCTATATTTCTAATGTTCGACTGTTCCAGCCTCTATGTCAGCTGGGATATGAGTTATCTAAGGCGACCGAATATATAATGCGGATGTCTCGTACATCAGGAAAAAAGCACATGGTTACGTAGTGCTTGGTAGCCAAAATACCCGTGGTAGCCCCGTAGGCAAGTCCCCCTTATGGTAGCGGCTCGTAGCCACGTGCCACGGTCTGGTAGCTCCTCGTAGCGCTGGGTAGCTCTCGCGCATAGGCTCCCGTAGCGCCTCGTAGCACCTAATAGCTCTCCCTTTCCACTTAGGAACACCCAATAGTGCACAATACCACAGAGTAGCCAACAATAGCAAATCATGTAAAATTGGGGAAAATAATATATTCCAGTTATTGAATACATCGCGTACACCATTATCAAGAGTTCTCGCGCTATCTAAACCAGATCCGTTCGTTATCTGTAAGGAGAACAATAAATATAAATCACAACAAAGGTACAGCTCACCTGGTGGGATGCTGAGGTTATGAACTATTCGGGCGCTGCGAGGACTTGAGATTTTCCCTACGTGTCGTTCTCAAAACCGATTGAAAGATATATAGGAATGAAGAAAACTCACCCGGGAAAACCCTCGTATCCTTGATTGTGTACTGCGAGGAGATAAATGATTGAGGCAAAGCCGAGTCTGAGGTGGATAGTCAGAGATGTCAGGAGGGAGTTTACAGCTCACTTGTCATGCAGGCGCTCTAAGACATAGAAATGCATCGCGAAGATGAAGGAAATGGGAAGAACTAGTGAAAGAAACCCGAAACAAAGCCAGGATAGTGAGAACTTTGAAGGGTGAGACCTCCGGAAAGAATTTGCGTTTGCGGCCATCTTGAAACAATCTCCCGACAATGCTGCAGCCTTCTGAGAGCGTTGTGGAAAGCACAGAAGAGGAGATATTGAGGAGGATTGCTTGTGATGTTGCAGTGTCTTGAGTTGAGCACATTACGCCCTTTGGATAGAACAGGAGAAAGACCGAACATGCTATGCGATTCATTGGGACCCAGGAACACGGCCAACCAGATGTTACAATATGTGCGAGCCCCGGGCTGTCTTCTCGGCATGGAAAAGGGGAGAATGAGGGAGGGAAGAGGGGGGAAGATGGGGGGGAAGGAAGAAAGACGACCAACCAAAGTTGCGTTGGCAACAAACAATCACGCGTAATCACGCCATATCGCGCACACGTGCGGCGGACTTTGAAATGGACTTAACAGATTTTGAGACCGGTGGCGATCATGTCCTGCAATTCACGTCCCCAATATGTGTTGCTGAGTTTCGTAGACGAGCCATTGGGTCGAATTGAGGTAGTAAACCGTCGCCCAGGGTTCAAATTATCAATCGGCTAAACGATAACTACTTGGCGCTACTGATCTCCGCGTGACGGCTATCAGATGCTACTGATCCTACAGTGGCGGCTATCAGGGCTACCAACTGCTACAGATCCTCGCACAGAGCTACGGGCGCTACTGGTGCTATACAACTGGCCATTTAGCTACGTAGAGAAAACTTTTTTCCTGATGTACCTTACGTCCATCGGTGGATGAGATGCATTTTTATGGATGAGTTATTGAACGGGTGCTTGATGGAGAAAGTCTATATAAAAATGAATGTCAGTGCTAGCAGAATGGAAGTGAGTGGTCCACTGACTTTGCTTCCAGGCCTGGCGCGGCACTGGATGTGATCGAAGTCGATGCTTCCTCCATTTCTGACCCAGACAGGCGCGATCAGGGCGTGTAAAATCGAGACCCAACACAGTCATAGACGGCTGGCAGTGGGGGATGATGGGGGTGCGAAGGAAAGAAGCGGAGCGTCTCTTGTGTGGTCTTTGAGCGGTGGAGCCCGCCGGAATGTGGTTTCGTCCGAAGGAGTTGCACGTAATAAAAGCGGCACAGAAAAGGTAAGGCTGAAGTTAGTTTATGATGTTGAAAAATAAACGTAAGAGAAAAAACCTTGAGGCGACCGAGACAATGGAATTTGAAGGGAGAAGACAGCTGGATGAGAAAGAAACGACAAATTAGGGTGATTGGCAAACATGTGCATACTTAGGGCTGCTGACCGGACCCGTAATAAACGGCTGTACGGCACCCGTAATACGGTACCCGTACCGTCCCGTCAGCCCTTTGAGCCAGGCATTCGACGGTACGGAATTGGCTGTACCGTACACCGTAATACCCGTCAAAAATACGGCCGTATACGGTGTCCAACCCGTATATACGGCGATCCGAAACTAATCTCAAACAGGGCGAAAAAGTCAAGCGAAATGCGCTAAAATTTAAACCCAGCAGTGCCACGGGGCTGCCATTGATGCGAACATGACGGCGCTGCAGCCGGTCTGGCCTTTTGGCACTAGCCGGTTGTCTGGCCGTTCGGCACTAGCCGGCATCAGATGCCGGCATATTGCTACTGTTCCATTCGGAATCTGAGATGATCTATACACACATTCAACGCTGGCCACACTGAAACCAGGTCAGTATTCTACTGTAGATGTATTTTCCGGGAACGGTTGCAATTGTAATTGATAGATCCAAGGCTTCAACCCAGGAGGCGTTCCTTGAGTAGTCGAGCTTACATAGAGTAAAGAATTGCCTTACTACGTTGAAACCCTCTAACCTGAATGGCTCTCAGTTGTGAGCCTGGTTTCGCGACGAGTTCTGGATAAGAACAATATTTTTATGAAGGATTTTCAGCGCAATTCAACACAATTCCTCAAGTAACAACCCAGATGCATTGCAGAGATCAGATATAATGGTCAGACGCCTTCCGTTAACTCCTGGAGGTGGACCAATTTTTTTTACCCTGCCGTCGGCCGTATACGGCCGTTTTTAACCCGTACCGTACCGTCGAGGCCCTGAACATTGTTGCGACGGGACGGTATACGGTACGGGTAGGCACAAATACGGCCGTCAAAAGTACGGCCGTCCCTGTATACGGTACGGTCAGCAGCCCTATGCATACTGATACGAGGCATCTGCTTAATACATGAAGTATAATGCACGTGTTTAGGTTGCCGGACTTCTGTACCCTACCACAAAAGCCTGAATACAAATGACATGAGGGATTACAGATACATGAGATATTTTATTCCCCTCCTGAGGTGAAATTCCACAAATCAGAATGTTCAAGTATTGCAGAAGCTTGTGCCAAACAAGACCACAATATATACCATATACGGATGTCTTACGCCAAAACGAATGAACAGCAAGTTTACAGGTTCTGACTGCCTGAGAGTGTGTTAAACATGCTTTGGGTAATACAGGAGCCCATTCCTCCTCATAGTTTGGGTGGTCAAAAAACAATTTTTTCTGGCCTGACCAAGGGGGACCAAATTCCAGAATTTTAGAATATTGTCAAATTCTGAGAGTATTTTCGATTCTGATTCAGAAAATATCTACCTCAAGGTGGGAAGTGAAGTGGTTGTTGAGTTAGAGGGGGGGTACATTATTGCTGTATTTGGTTAATCAGTCGTTATCAGTTGAGCACAGCCTCTCCAAATGTAGTAGACGATCACGTGTGCCGGCAGTTGGCCCAGAAGACGAGGATTTCCTTTTCATGAAATTTATATACCAGACCAATATAAATCATTTGGGGGACCATCCTGAGCATAATTAACACCTCCGATACCCTAAACACCCCGCCAGTAGGCCTCCAGAGCATTTGATCCCTTCCCAAAAAGGGAATTTCCTTTTTTGGAGGGGGGGAGGGGTCGCCGATTTCTCTGAAAAAAAAGTTTCGAGGTATAGTATTTCGCGGATCCGATCCCCCTTGGGCCTGACAGCCGGACTAACTAACCGGCCCTTAGTCGCCGGTTTAAATGCCGGTACCCCCTTGACCTGTTCCACCGAACGTGGCTGGCATGAAGTTGGGACCACATGTCTTGACGGATATCAGAATCTGGTGATGTTCTCATTGAAAAGTTCCTCTTACCTGGATAATCCCTGGAGAGCAGAGCATCCGAGGCATAGGAGGGTCGGGTTGGGCCCGACCAACCCGAATCTGTGGCTATGCAGGGGCTGTGTTCTCATCAGATGGCGACCCGACCTGACTGAGGCCACCCCGAAGCTCGTGGCGGCAGGAAAGTGGTGAACTAGCGCAGGGTGGGAGCAGCACGTTCGCGTTCTGAACTGTTCAGCGGACGACGTTCGCATTTCGCATGGCGGGGGTGAGGGTGGTCACAGACATGTTTGGATCGCACAGAGGCGGCCACGAAACTCGCGGCGGAACAGCGGCGAGCCTGTGCAGGTGCTGCATAGAGGGCTCCTTTGGTACAGCGGTGGGACAGGCACGAAACTGGCAGCGGGAAAATGCAGCGGTGGGGAGGGACGGTGGGGAGGTGGTGGAGGGATGAGAGAAGGTGCATCTGGTGGAGGTGATGGCAACTTCTCTTACATTCATTTATTTACTTATCTATCTACTCATTACAGACTTTTCTCTGTTTCACCTATGTATGCCAACGCAACGAGTGAAGACTCGAGTCTTCGGCTTTCTCGGACTATGCCGGGGATTGAGTCGACTGTGGTCTGGGCACCCACGAGTCACCGTTGAGTGGCACAACGTGCTTTCCCTATTTCGTCTTTGCATAGCTCCTGGTTGGTTCGACGGCGAGGGCTTCGCTCTAGCAAAGGCACATATATACCATGGACTCGTTACCTATTTTTGGACCGATCGTATTTACACTCGTTACCGCTGTCATGTACAGGGGTTCGCCTCTTGCTTCCCACCACCACCATCGAGTTTTCTATGTCTTTCCCTGCAAGATTCTGAGCCCTTACAATTCCTCTGAGCTGAGTTTTGATATCCTGAGCCTATATTCTATTCTGCTCTTACTCCAGATTCATCCCTACTGGCTATTGGCATCCTACGGCACACTTGCATTCATTTACCCAGCACGACCAGCACCTCCTCTGTCCACCTCTGGACACAACCAATCTCCTACACCGGATGTTCTATTTTAAAGTTGGACTCTCAGAATAGCACTCGGGTGTCAGCCGATTGTGCAACCGAAACTCATGAAATCAGCCAGCTTCCATCCAGCCGAAATTGAATCTGATCCCTCAGCATTCGAATAGAACATCCGGGGTGCCGAAAGGCAATCACCGGCTCTGGCGTCCCCGTGGAAGTCCATAAGTTCGTCGTTTCTCGGTACGGTTCTGAATCGTTCTGCCGGTTCTGCCAACGCCTACCTGAAGCTTGATTGTAAATAGAAGGTTCTGAAGTGATACCGCACTTGAACCAAAATAGACTAACCCTAAATTCAACTCCAGTGAATTGCCTCCGCCCCGCGCCTGGTCAATGCCGATCATGCCGAGACAATCGGATCAGGGAAGAATGATCCCTGGTCGGCGCAGCATGGGTTTCTCATTCTCATACATGTATGCCCATGGACGGAGTTCAGAGCTCGTGAAAAACTTCAACTAATTCATATAATCCAAAAGAGCAAGAAGGGGTGTGATGGAATACAACAGAAAAAAAAGGAATCGAATCGCGAACGACGAATCGTGTCAACCTGGGCCTGGGGAGAATAGATCTACCGGCAGTCATAGATAAAGGTTCAGGCCGGCGATATACCCACCTCGGCGGTGCCATCTGAGTCATGTGTCTCATGCGAAAAGCTAATTGCCATAACGATGTTACCCAACAATTCTCTGCATCCTCTTTCGTAATGTCCGGTCAAAACTGCACCGTGTCTGAGTCCGGTGCATCTGCACGGTGTGTGATGGCGGATTGAACTTTGACTCAGATGGCCTACGGCTTGTGGTCTGTTCGTGTACGATATTTCAGAGGTCGGCCCGCCTGAGCATTTGACCTTGCAGATCAATCATTCACGGATCACTCACCTAGGATTCCCTGTCAAAAATTGTATTCATGGTGCTCTAGATTTGACGGGAGGTTTTCTCGCCCACGTCACTTGAGAGGGTCGGACAACTACCCACCAGGGCCGAAACTCACTAAAGTGTGGATCCCGAGTGCACGAAATTTGGCTCGGTCTGCAAGGGCCGGCCACTTCGGCACCAAACACCTATAGCACGGGCTCGTTGCCTCCGACGGCGAACTACTTACTCTGCTGTCATTCGCAAATGATGAAGGCTGTCTGAATGAGGTGGTGGAGTGCCATTGGACGTGAGGGTCCAATTGCGTTCCCCTTGGAATCCAGTATTACAAACAAACCGGCCGGTTTCAAGGTTGAACGGGCGAGAAAACACCTGCCTCTGCCTACAGCGAGGTGTGCACACCTGAACGTAGTATGTAGCGTACTTGCCCTAATGATTTTACCAATGACTGGGCATAAAGTTCGTGGATGGTTAGAATATCTGGCAACGAGTATATGGTACACATGGAGATGGCCGGATGCACTCTTTAAGACGCGACATATGGACGCACAATCAGAGGCAGTTGGTTCCCCGCCTCCGGTTCGGCGATCACATTCGGACGCCTGACGGCGGAAGCTGAGAATCCAATCCCGTCCTCAGGCACAGCTGGCTCAAATTCGAACGCGCGGACCAGTGTAAAGAGCAGGGACTTGATCCTGCACTTCCCGGTAAGCATACCAAACAGAAGCCCTGTGCGGTACTCACTCGACCAGAGAGAAGCGGAATCCGATGCAATTGTGGGGTCCTTCATCAGTTCCGCCATTCAATAAGGAAACCAGGGACGATTTCCGTTTGAGTACTTACCCGCTAGGAAGGTCAAGAGATTCGCCCAGACGCTGGGAACGGCACTGGCAGCGTCAGGATGTTGTTCCATCGATCTGGCCTGCGAGGGATGATCTCTATTAGAAGCCTTCTGTTCTAGGACGTTTGAACTATACCTGAATGTGTCCGCATCGTCTCCCCAAATCTCCTTGTCACGATGCACGGCTGAAATGGGTATTCTTATTGTTGTCCCTTTCGGTATCCTGCATCAATGTCAAAACCATCCGACACGAAGAGAGCATAAGTAGTACGGGATATGGTCGTAGAATCTGCCTTTGCTGTCCACATATTGCTTGCTGAGTGGCAGTAGGTCATCGACCATGGCCACCCGAATACTGAATCCGACAGGGGGGTAAAGTCGCATAGCTTCCCTGATGACGTTCTCGAGATATGGTAGGGCATTCAATTCATCCATGGTCGGATCATCGCTCGTAAAGCTCAAAAGTTCCTCCCTAAGCTGTGCTTGAACGATGGATTGAGCGAAAGAGCATGCAGAGCCAACGCTGTCGCAGTGCTTGGCCATAACTTGGTTTAATCTGCCGTTCGAGATTCTGGTGGGCGAACTCACCTCGTCGTTTCATGACCTATCAAAAGAGGAGCAAATGAGAATTTAAATCAACTGTTAAAAGAGATTACTCATGACCTGCGACGAAAAACGTCGGTATTTCTGCGGACATATTTCAAAGAATTCTGGAAGAAGGCAGAGCGACCTACGTGCGATGACATCTGCGTCACTTAGCTTCAAGTGCTCTCGAATGTCAGGGGACATGTTTGACTGGACCATGAGAGAGAGCAGATCACGTTTAGTCGCGGCTGCTTTTTCTCCAGCCTTGATATTGGCTCGACTGTCTGCAAGCAGTTTCTTGGCAATATTGACCATTTTTGCGCGCGCTTCATTGACTGTCTTGCCGCCAGGCGATGGCTGACCGAGAGCAATAAGCGTACATGGCGACAGAAGGAATGGACAGATGAATACCAAGATGGACAAAATAGGAATCCCGGCCTGCACAAGACGCAGGAAGGCCTGTCTCTCGGCCTGAGGAGAATGCAGAAGCCGAGTCAGTGCGTCTTCTAGGTCGTTGGTTTTATCACTGGGCTCCAAGGAGTTGAATTGGTAGTTGAAGCCTTTGTTAATCAGTGAGTAGGATAATGGAGATTATATCCATCGAACTTGCCCGCCTCTCCTATAACGTCCAAGGTCATTTTTCTGAGCCATCCAAAGACGTCAATGCGGGACAAGCCGTGATCGAGTTTTATCTGTCGACTCCAAATGTCTCGAAGCTGAATGAAAAATAAGCATGGGCTCAGAAGCATATTTGGGGAATATGACCTGCGACGATTTCTTGTTGAAAATCTCGGTCAGTTCCCGGATTTGAGGTACACCGAAGGCGGGATTCTGCCAGTGTGAATCCGTATACGCAGAGAGGGTTGTCAAGACCCACCAGTATCTTCCTCTGCGTCTTATTCAGCAAGTGAACTGTACCGGGTGATCGGAAGACCTACCTGGAGTTTGTGTTCTGCCGTCTCCACCGAAAGAAGGCCTATTTGCGAGTATAATTGGCAGAAGCGGACGGTGTTAGTCAACCCACGTACCGTTTCCGAGGATATGGGTGAGGACTTTGTTTGCTACCAACCCTTTCTGGTAGAGGTGATCATTCACCAGGATATGGTTCAATGCCTTTGTATCCGTGGTATACAAGTCTCGTTTCTATCAGTCGTCAATGATTGTCTTGCAGCGCAGTGAGTAACTATAATCACACCAAGGAACCCTCTCAGTTGGTAGTTGGGTCCGAACTCTTCACGCCATTTGTCCGGAACGGTGGAATCTTCTGCGAATACGGAGTTCAGGCTCGTTATGACAGAGCTGAGAGCACTAACCTGTGTCTGTCTGAAGTGCCCTATGATGAAATTTCCGCCCTTTGGCCCGGGAAGATCACGCAGAGGAGAGGTGTAATCCGTATAGACCATCTTCACCAGACGATACACGGCATAGATTCCAAGTGTCCCAGCAAGAGGGATAAGAAATTGGGAGGTCATGGTCGTCGAGAAGTGAGATCCAGGGCGCCCTGCGGCACCCTTCAATGTTTGACATGTGAAGATGGTTACAAGATGATTATCAGATTCGCCGGGCGCGTTAATAAACAGGAAATGATGGAAAGAAGGAGGAAAAATTATGACGATCACCAAATAACTCAGCTCCGAGTCCGAATTGAACGCGGACTTCTGCATCACAATTTTTTGTCCAACCCAGATATCCAAGAGAAGCAGTTGCCCAACCATGCGCCACCGAGCCAGCCGTGACAGGAGGTCTGAATGGATAGCATACACTGGAGTAACTTACATAGGCGGTGGAATAATATCTCTGAGCTACTTCATACCATCTGGGTCATCTCCCTTCAGCCTCAGAACCAAAATCCAACCAAGTCAGCCTAAGTGACATCCTATTTGGTCGTTCTTGTCCCCAGAGGAGGGAAGCCGGCCCGGGGCCGAGCCCCAAAAAATAGTAAAACAACAACAAAACAAAAAAAATGATCCCACTCTATGGCCCAGCCCCGAATCGAACGGGAGTCTCTACATGTATTTTTCGTTCACCCGCAAAGGAGGAGATATAGATGCTCGGGCACGCCCCACCGAGCCGATGCCAGGATATACAAGTTAGCATATACGTATGCTACGAAAAATCGCGTAGCTACGTAGGAGTCCTCCGCGGCTACGTACTATGACGTGAGCCACCGGCCGTGGCTCCAAATCGTCGAGCTGAATATTCGAATCCCCACATTCTCTTCATCGCATCCGTATCCTGCGACACTGGGCGCACGGATTCACATGCAGGATTTGGGACGGAAAGAAAATCAATTTCCGGTAACTCCACAGCTGAGCCCCGAATCGAACGGGAGTATCTACGCACATATTACTAAGGTATTAGCAGTAGTAGATACTCATCCACGCGCCACCGAGCCACATTATATCTTTATCAGTTTCACCACTCCCCAGGGCAACTCAGACGGTGAAAGAATAAGATATTTCACTCGTCTCGGGCATCTCGGGGTTCCAACATTCGACGACAATACAATATTGGTTCAAACCGAGTTCAATCAGGTCAACGTACGAGCCGTTGAGGCGGTGCATGCATTAACGTACAACGTGTAACGTGCAACCGCATCCCGCTCCGATACTTGTCCTTGTGCTCAGGAGAGGCAAATGAGCGAGCCACACACAAAAAAAGAAAGAAATGGGAGAGAAAAGCAGTCCGTCATCGACCATATGGCTCAGAGCCGAATTGAACGGGAGTCTCTACGTAGATCGATCCGGAGACATAGTTCAATATTATTGATTAGCGGTGGATGCGCACCCACGCGCCACCGAGCCTATGGGATAATATACCAGTCGCAAGATGTATACCCCTGGTGGCCGCATTTATGTTCAACCAGGGTGCCACTTTTTACCGCCCTCGCAAGGTTGTCAATTTTGTTATAATAAAATTCATACAAACAGCAATGTAAACCGAGTCACAGACGGGCCGTTGGAAATTGTTGTATGCATGCACATGAAATCCCCGTCAGATACCTTCTCCTTGTCCGTCGCATGTCCCAAATTTACCAAGCGAGTCCACGAAAAGGGAATGAAACCAGTTCCTCATACAATATGGCTCAGCCCGATTCGAACAGGGGACTCTACTCAGATCGTAAGTCCTAATCGAACAGCGCAGCCATGCGCCACGAAGTCGATGAAAATGTATGCTGGTAGAACTCCGCCCGAACGAACATCGAGCTGAATCCGCTGCGAAGTGGAGAGCAGGCAGCAGTCAATGAGCCAGAACGCCGAAATCACATCTCCAACGAGACAGGAAAAAAAAGACATTTTCTGGAGCGGAGCTTCTTGCGGTTGGAAGTTGGAAACCCAAACTTGCTAAGCGCCCCAATTCACACGATGTACAGCACTCGTACTGCGTGATCTGCCCTGCACTGGAAGTTGTCAAAGGCTGTACAGCAATCTCTAATATATGCCCACTACGCTGTGACTGAGCCTGGTGCTCTTCCACGATCTCCCCGAAGATGTGCTCTCTGAAATCTTGACCTATTGCGATGTCTACACTGTTGTATCCTTCTTGGGGGTAATCTCGCACACCTGTGCTCGCATTCACCCGTTCACCTTGATTCTCAGGTCTGCAAATTCTGTCGAGTTGGCGCGCTATCTAAGCCGCTCTGGCGCTCATTACTCCGTGGTCTTTCGGCACGGCATCATATCTTGAACCTCCATGCCATAGATGACTGTACCACCGAGCAACTGATAGCGGACGTCAAGCGTCTTGTGTGTGGACCCGCAACCTGGTCGGATAAGTCATCTGTGCCGCCGACCGTGTCTTCGTCGAAAGCCTTCCCACTCAATAGACAGACCCGTTTGCTCCCCGGGGGGCGATACTTCTCGGTGATGCAACACGACGAGATGCAGGTTTTTGATGCAGTCACTGGGCGCCGTGTCTGGGTTCGCTCCCTAGCGGGCACGCATGCAAGAGCTTGGGAGGTGGAGATGCGTGACGACGGACAATCAGCGGTTTTCTTTTTCGTGCACAATAACAATGCAACGAACCGGCAGTAAGTCTCTTATGGTTTAGCGACCCAGGGATTGATATACTCGTGGTAGAGTACTTTCAATCGTAGAAGCGGATTTCAGCACGGGTCTCTGGGATGTTCACTTCGACGGTGTTCTGAACAATTATGTAGGTAGGGCGTGCAAACCTGTTTTTTCTGGCGACCTTCTGGCAGTCGAGTGGGTATATCGGCCATACGGCAAGAGGGAGAGGGGGATGCTTGTCATCGATTGGCGGAAACAACTATACGTGATATTTGACTGCACTACCGTCTCCTCAATGGTAACTAATCCAGCGATATCTCTGAAGTTCATCTAACGTTCCGCAGCAGATTCAAGTAGCGTTTGTGCCCGGGCACATCATCTTCACCACTGCCACAGTCCAACAGCCTCACGACCGGCTACTCCTCATATACACAGTGGCTTCAATCGGGTCACGTTGGCGTCCAATCGGCCAACTTTTATCCAGCCACCACGCCTCAGCCCGTGACTTTGATGATCTGAATCTCAGTACTCCAACCCTAGGCGCCGTCGTGGAGCGGGTGGAGGACGCTGATATTCGCCTGTCGAGAGACATAGAATCCGGCGTTTTCAGTAACCACATGCACAGGACGATGCATTCCAACCCAATCCGTGACAATGCCTACAAGTTGATGATTTACATATCGGATAGCCACTGGGGAAACAAGAGTGGCTTCGCGGATACCCTTCGCCAGAAGTTGGGGCGACAGCTACCTGGCACCAAAGCAGTCCTATTTACTTACCGATTAATCGTGGGATCCCCCCCGGACTACAGTCTATCTTGGACCAGAGTGTCAGCGGTTCCTGCCGTGCCCCAAATCATTCCCCCAATATCGTACCCGGGGTATGCGGTGGTTTGGACAAAATGGTACAACAGAGAAGCCCACGTGGTTGATGCTCGTTTACCTAGGCCGCGCCGAAAACTCTTGACGGGCTGGGTCAAGCAAGCGATAGGTGAAGTAGTGGTGTTACCGACACGGTTGAACCATATGAGCCTATCATTGTCCGCCGGCAGTGTAATCTGTGTGGAGGATCAACATATCACGATATGTCATTATGCTTAATGTACAACTTTTTGTTTTTTGGATCCAAGAGGCAGCAGATGGGGCGGCGCTGACCAAAGAGTCGGACACTTCTTTTTTTTTTTTTTTCATGAAGGTAGCCTGCACATTGAATGCTTATATTCATTGAGTAATATACCAGAGGAAAGACAAAACAAAGCTCTGCCTCAGCCCCGATCAAACGAGTCGGCTGCGGTGAAAGAAAGGTTCTTCGTTTCTCGGGCATCTCGGCTCCGGAACCGAAATTCAACCAAGTCAACAGCCGGGCCGTTGACTTGTTATGAGCATTAAGCTGCGAATCCCGCTCAGACGCCGGCCCTTGTCCACCAGATTCCACCAGATGTGGGAATGAGCAACCGGCACGGAAAAAAATAAAGAAAGACAAGTCAGCTCTACGTACAGTAATCGCTCAGCCCCGAATCGAACGGAAGACTCTACATAACTTTTCAGCCTCGATTAACGGCAGTAGATGCGCTACCATGCGCCACCGGGCCAGCAGTGGATCTGAAGGAATAACTTAAATCTCAAATGGCGGAGTCGGCCGCTTCAGGGAGCTCGGACATCTCGGTGTTTCAAAAAAATTCAAAAGAAAAACTCCCCTTCAACCGCCGAACCGAAATCCAGCCAAGTCAACCTTATTGCGATCACATTTGGTTTACCTTGTCCTCAAGGAACAAGGGGAAACGAGCAGTTGAAACTCGTGGCTCGGCCATCTCTACACACAAATTTCCTCCCCAGTCTAATAGCAGTAGATGCGCACCAACACGCCACCGAGCGACCATATGTATTCACATACAAGAACTATACCATAGCTACCCAACCAAGTTGGACCCAATATCGGTTCGGTATACATCCCACCTGCACTTTACTCCCGGTCAACCTGCTGGAGAAGTCAGATTTTTGAGTCGGTCTTGTGACAGGGGAACGGATCTACCGCCACCAATTTCCGACATGGAAAACACGAGAGCCTAGAAACGAAAAGAAGAAAAAGACATCCGGGATGCACACCCATGCGCCACCGAGCCAACAACAGTATACACAGGCACTATAGCTTAGGTACCCGAGCAGGTGATATCGCACCTGTATAGTACTTTGTGCCCCGGCTGGAGAGCGTCGATTTTCCGTTGGAGCTTGAGCTTGCCCTCTGACCGGGGAACGCATCCACCGCCGGCACTTCCCTAATGAAGGTGATCGTGGAATGAATGGCAACAAAGGACACTAGAACCGAAACGATGAGAGGAAAAAGATATCGTTAAGCCCTTCACGGCCCAGCCCCGAATCGAACGGGATTCTCTACACATACTCTTTCCATCCAATAGAAATAGATGCGCACCCACGCGCCACCGAGCCGACGACATACATATATGCGCGCATCATATGCTACGAAAAATCGCGTGGGAGTCTTCTGCAGCTACGTACTACCGCGAACCACCATAAGTAGTCCTGGCCAGGTTACCAACCTGGTCGAGTTGAATGGGGTTTTTTAGTTTTTTCATTCGCAGCATGTAGCGCACCGATTCACACGCAGGATTTGGGACGGAAAAAAATGGATTATCTGTAACCCTTCTAAGTCGGTCTACCAATAGTAGTGAATGCGCGGCCATGCGCCACCAAGCCGATGGGAGGTATCTGAAGGGCAGCACTTAAGATAGAGTTACTGCGGGTCTGCTACACAGCGCATATGATCCGCCAGAAGGAAGAACGTCAAAACATCGACGAAGGAGCAAAACTCGAACACGGAAACTCAAAAAACTCAAACACACATCCAACGAGATAGAGATAAAAAAGACAATTGATTTTACTTCTCCCGCCATCGTACACGAACAAAAAACTACTCTAAACGGGCTTGTTGGCCTCCTTCTTGGCTTGACCGGCGGTTTCTTGCGCCTTGCCTGGAAATGCGAGTCAGCGGGAGAATGAAGAAATAGACAGGTGACAACGGGACGCGTGGATGAAAGCGAGAGGAGGTGGAATGGAAGAGCGGGGAGGTGCGGAGAACAGCGGAAGGGAAAGGCAACTCACCAGAGGCTTCCTTCGTCTTGTCACCCATGACCTGGCCTATGACCTTGTTGGCCGTGCCCGCCATTTGGTTCATCCAACCGTCGGCAGCATCGGCGGTCTGCGCGGCAGTCTTCTCCGTCTCGCCCTGAAGTAACGTTGTCAGCGGCGGGTCAAAAAGACAAGATGACGAAGGGTATCTCACCTTGGCGTGCTGCTCTTTCCCGTCCCTCTGCATCGAATCCGACCCCACGGCGCCGCCGACCTGCACAGGCGTGAGCTGCGGGAAACGACGAGATAGAAAGTGAACGCGGGACGTACCATCTCTTTCGCGCTACCCATCATGCTGTTGGCGCCGCCGTTCGTTTGGCTGTAATCGCGAGTTAGCAAGTGAGTGAAGCGGGGAGGAAGGGACGAAGGCGGCAGGGCGGTGCGGGGTGTAATGAGAAGAAGGAAGGATGGGAGCGGGGTGTGGAACAGTGAGCGCGACGCGATGAGGAATGGGAAGGATGCCGCCGACGAGCACGAACGTTGTGGACGATGCGTGACGGCGTAGACCCGACGAGATACAAGGGATGCGACGCGCGAGGCTATGGGAGAGGGAATGAAACGGGGCGGAAGAGGAGGGGGGTAGGACAACGGGGTGCGGTACAACGCGGACGCCGCCAACAACGAGCAGCACAACGGAAACGACGCTCACCTAGGTGTAGATGATGCCATCGTGTAAGGTTATAAGTGGTGAGGGTTGTGAAAGTGAAGTGGTGGTTTGAATGAAAGAGAAGCGGGGGATTCTGAGGAAACCCACTCGAAAACGCGCTGGCCTTTATACGTTTGAGGTGTTGGGCCGTGTTTGTGCACCGTCTTTAATTTACGAGGCGGGATGACGTCGGTGCGGATGTGATCGAGCAAAGTTTTGAGAAAGTTGTGGGTGGCTGTGTTGGCGCGTGAATTGATGGTGTCGGGGCACGCCTGCACAGCGGCTGGTTGTGGGACTTGGACAGAAGTGCGCAAGGCCGATGGAGGTAGGCGCGCAGGAGCCAGAGGGAGGCCGAGCAAAAGCAATTCGAGTCATGGAGAAAGAGCACGGTGCATTTGGCGCGATCCGGATTTGAAGAATTTGAAGGGCGGAGGGACCAAGGCAGGGAAGAGAAAAGACGGAGCACCACGACGAAAAAGGAACAACCTCTCGAGGGAGGACGGCAAACCATGCGATCTGCGCCTTTGTTGCTCGGGACTCCTCGTTTCAGGTCTTTCGCTTTCGCAGCAGCCCGCTCTCGGGGGCCGTGGTCCGACAATCCACCCCAGTCATCGTTGTATCCGTCTTGAAGGTCCTAGCTTCGTCCCAGCCTACCTCCGTGTGCGACTTCTGCGATTGCGATTGCGATGGGGAACATGCACGTGCCCGGCGCGTCCCTTTGCCGAAGCCAAACAAAGGCAAAGCAAAC
>JARJLF010001285.1:0-86930 GCA_029378395.1 Mycena leptocephala | reverse complement strand
TTCCGGAGACTGTTCGTCGAGCTCGCCCTCGAGCACGACCGTCGAGCGTTGGAAAGGCGTCGAACGCAGCTGCGACAGGCGCTTCCCGCTGAGGCGGGCTACTCCTGAGCGCCAGGAAGAATGACGGAACGGGTACGGCATCACCGACAGAGAAGTTGGGGGGAGGAGAGGAAAAGTTGTAGGTGAAGAGAGGGTTGTAGCCGAGTTGGTACAACGAGGCGATGCGGAAGAGGTGCAAGAGGGCCGAGACGGTGGGGAAGTTGACCGAGTTGAAGCAATTGTCCACGACGGCGAACTCGAGGCGCTCCTGGCTAAGGATGGAGACAAAAAGCTTGACGTTCTCTCCTTTACCATGGAAGGACAGCGTCGGTACAAAGAGTCGCGTGGGCTGGAACGTCAGAAGGTCGTCGGCGTTGATGATAGCCTGCTGGTACTTGGCCTCATGCTGGTCCGCACCGATGAGGGGGTTATAGGTGATAGTCGGTGCGTCGGTTTTGGTGAACTCGACGTTGACAAAGATGTTGAGAATAGTGGAAACCTTTGCTGCGGAAGGACGAAGGGCGGCGTCGTATTTCCTCGTCTTGTTGTAGCCGTGCTGCTCTTGCTCGGGTAGCTTCTCAGCGGGGCTAGGGAAGTAGTCGATCACGAGCGAGTTGTCAGCTGCAGGTTCCTGAGCAGCCTGCGCAGGTTCATCCGTGTCAGCGGCGTGCAGGATATACTTTCAGCAAAACAAACATCTGCAAGCCGACAAAGCCAGTAGCGATTCCCTATCATGCGATCGGCCGGCTTGGACGATGGTATGGACTCCTTGCTGAGGTTCGTGAGCACGGCGTCCTTGAGCGTCGCGTCGAGTTGAGTGCACGCCACTTCCTTGAGCTCTGCGAGCTTGTTGACCAGCGCCGACGAGCCCAGTCTGGCCAGTACGACGTCGAGTGGCGAGAGCACAACGTGACCGGCAAAGTACTTGGCGCAGTATCCGCGTCCTGGGCGCGCTGCTCATTGCGCTCGTCTGTTCTAAGGTCGCCGATGATGCCGGTTGCAGACACAGTCACCAGCGTCTTGTTTGGGTCCCGGATCGCGTCAGGATGGGTAGCAAGGAGTTGTTGAGAGTCGGACGCCGATGGCACGACGGGCGGCGGAGCCAGGAGGCCAGCGGAAGGGGGTTCCCGGCCCTGGAGGACATGCTTCAGGGGACAGACGTGCAGTACTCGGCGGGGAATCTCACAGGAAGGATCATACGTGCCATCGCCTCGCGCTCCGCCGAGGCAGCCTTCTCGTACAGCTTCAGCGCCGATGTCATTTGGAGAACATGAGAGGCACAAAAACAGGGGCGAGAGTCACATGTCACATGTCACTTATACGCGCCTGGTAGTGTACAGTAAATCTCCACAGTTTATTCGTATCTCGAGGTCCATGCGTAATTTTAAACAGTTTTATGTCTACAGTGCAATGCCAGTTTAACGATTAATTCTGGTCCTCGACCATGCTCTTCGACGCTTGAGATCAGCCTCTACCATCTCCTTGACCAGCGAGGGGAAATCGACTTTGCGCTTCCATCCGAGCAGGCGCTCTGCCTTGGCGGGGGTTCCCAACAAGAGGCTATGAAAGCAGCGCGTCAGCACGGCGAAAGAACTAAATATGATACGGCACGTACTCGACCTCTGCCGGGCGGAAGTATTGTGCGTCGACCTTGACCACGACCTTGCCAGTCTTGACATCGGTCGCGTGCTCCTCGACCCCAGTGCCGGACCACCTGAAAGCGTGTCAGTAAAACCCACGCAATCGAAACGGCGCATACTTGAGCTCGATGCCGACTGCCGTGAAGGCGCGCTCGACAAACTCGCGGACGGGGTGCGTCTCGCCGGTCGCGAGGACAAAGTCTTCCGGCTGGGGCTGCTGGAGCATGAGCCACATGCCTTCCACGTAGTCGCGCGCTAAAAGGGCGTGCACATCAGGAAAAAACGGGAAGGACACGGGCAGAAAAGCCGTACCGTGTCCCCAGTCACGCTTGGCGTCAATGTTCCCCAAATACAGGCACGACTGCTTCCCCAGCGAGATGTCTGCGGCAGCACGCGTGATCTTCCTGGTGACGAACGTCCGCCCCCGCCGCGGGCTCTCGTGGTTGAACAAAATGCCATTGCACGCATACATCCCGTACGCCTCGCGGTAGTTGACGACGATCCAGTACGCGTAGAGCTTCGCACAGCCATAAGGGGAGCGGGGGTAAAAGGGGGTCGTCTCGCTCTGCGGTGTCTCGACGACCTTCCCGTAGAGCTCCGAGGTCGAAGCTTGGTAGAAACGGACGTGCTTTTCGAGGCCGCAGGTGCGCACCGCGTCGAGGAGGCGCAGCGTGCCCAGCCCATCGACGTCGCCAGTGTACTCGGCCATCTCGAACGAGACCTTGACGTGGGACTGCGCGCCGAGGTTGTAGATCTCCGTGGGCTGCACCTGCGCGATAATGTACACGAGATTGGTGCTGTCGCTCAGGTCGCCGTAGTGCAGCTTGAACTTGTTTGGGCCTGGAATCGCGAAAACCCGTAAGGGCGAGATTACATGAAAGGCAAGGGATAACCTACGTTCGTGTTGATCTTCATACAGATGGTGTAGACGACCAGTATTGAAGCTGGATGAGCGACGGATGATTCCATGAACTTGATACCCCTTCGAAAGCAGAAGCTCTGTACTTTAGAGATGAATTAGATGGATTTGACCTTGGGCGAGACTGCAACATCGTCTTGAACTCACAGATACGATCCGTCCTGTCCAGTAATACCTACGCGTCGTTAGCACTGGCGTTTTCTCTCTGGAACTGTGGAGATGCCAACCTGATATAAGCGCGACCTTGCGCTTGTTGTATTCTTCAGGTGTACCGAGGTTCTTAAGGGCGAAGGGGGTCGAATCAGACATGACGGTCAAGAGCAAGGAACGAATGTCGAGCGCGTTTATTAAAGCCAAATAAATAAATATATACTAGTACAATCGCGTCTTCCGGGCCGTGCGGTATTTCCCTACATGGAAAAATTCCCTCTCAATGAGCTCAGCTCGCTCCACCGTGTACCAGGCGCAGCGTCGAGCAGATCGGTATGTACACGCCTTTTTACATGCGGCAAAAAAATCATGACGGCTTCCCGCAGTCCAAATCACCACACATCCATCCGAAGCGGACATCACTGGCCCATGGCCAATCTATCAGGAATCTTCAGACAAGAAGAATGCGATAAGTATATAAGTATCTATTTGCCGTTCGGCCTGTCCGCGCCACGTCGTAAATATCCAGGTCCAACGCTATTATTGCGGCCGAGGCATAGGAACTGATGCACGAAAACCGCCTGCTCGAATGGAGCGAACCGCCCATGTGCATGAGTCCCAGGAGTTGTCAAGATGTCTCTTTTTCGACGCAGGATTATGGAACTGGCTGGCCGAACGGGTCGTATCGAGCTGCAGCAGAGTATATGCGCGTCAGAGGGGATCACACGAGCAGCGGAAGCGCACGAAATATTCGTCTTCAGAGCCTACGGCTTTGACACTCATTTCCTCTTCCCCGAGTAGTCTCGTAAACCAGACTTTATACCGGGGCGACCGAGAAGACAATCGTTCTCGGTGACCTATATAAATTCCTCGAGTACGAAACCCGGTGTCAACTTAAATTGAAAGATGGGGACTGGGAGCGAAATCGCGCCTGACAGTAGGACGGCTTCACGCCGTCGTAGTTGCGGAGCATCCAGATGAAGTACTTGGCCAGGCCATACTATGTGAAGATGAACTGCCGCAGAAGCTTCCCCAACTCGCCCACGACGAAAGGTGTCATTCTCTGATTACGGCAGGTTAGTTGGCGTCGAGTTCAATACTGGGGGGACGCACTCTTTGCGAGGTAGCACCCTGTGGACCAGGGCAGGAATGACGTGCGCGTCCTCAAAATTGCTGAAGGACTGTCCATGGCGGCAGACTGAGAATAAGGAGACGCATTAATTGACAGGCGCCCCGAAAGTCGGAATTGCAGCCGTGCAATTGACTCAAATTCCTCCTTGTACGAGCTGTATTGTGTGACCAGGCTTGCTGTCGCCAGTAGACGTTCCATAGGCTCGTATTTTCTCGTATGGCAGTTATACGTATCTTCCGGGTCACTGAGGGAATGCTAAATCCTAGGCCCGGCATACAGTTTCGTTGGGACGTCTTGCAATGTGTGGGTGATGCCAACTTCCAATCTCTTCAACTCCCAGTCCAGATTTTCATGTAAGTAGGCCCCAGCGATTTTGCAGTAACATTTGGGTTCCTTTTCGTTGTAAAATTCCAGAGTCTTCCACCAGATATTCCAAGATTGAGTAGAGCCAAGTTCCAGCCTGAAAAAAGCCCAGAGACAGATTCTGTGGTTGATTCGGAGGGTTCTGCTGTCTATCCGAACATGTTGAGAGTTGTTGAAAGCATTGGCGGGCCGCAGTGACGAGCTGTGACAGTCCCGTCACATCGTGATTGGCGGCGTTCCCGACGGATCAAACTTCGAATATGCCAGTCCCGCCGGCGGCGTCTTACTTCATTACACCCATGAAGAGAGTCTCTACACCCTCGAGCGAGAGCCAGCGCCGAAGAGGACCAAGTCTAGCCAAGCGTGTGCTGCATGCCGTCGACAAAAATCCAGATGTGAGATCCTGGACGTCCGCCCCCAGCCTGGAACCAGGATTCGCTGTCATCGTTGCAAGGTCTCGCCCTAGAATGCTCTTTCGAGACCTCAGAATCCATCCATATTTCGTCAAACATGACATCCATCCAACCTGCGACATCGCCCGCTGCTTCGGGACAGCACAGGCCGACTCCAGAAGACTACGGCGGCTTGAATGCCCTGGCTGCTGTTGCGTCCTCGCGCTATAATGCAGAGGCAGTTAGACCCACCTCCATTCCCAGACCAAGTCAATTTGGCATGTCCCCAGAGGATCTTGTCCCCACGGCGACGACTCCGATCTGGGGTTCCGTTTCGCGCTTCGACTGGACGGCTGCTCCGATGCTCGCAATTCAGGACCTTGTCAGGTGTCCGCGCATTGATGCAGGCCCACAACCTCCCGGCGTCGGCGACCTGTCGGATATATTGAGTCCACCAGAAATAACCTCATTGTTGGAAATGTCCGTATTTACCTGTCAGGCGTTTAACCCCCCAATTAAATCTAGCACGCAGATTCGAGACTCGGTACAGCCCATGGTTATGCTCCCAACCTGGGCCGCTAGAAAGCTCCAATTCTTGGCTGGATATAGCTCGATGCACCATCGCCTCACGACACTTGTCGCCAGACGCTCGATCGACAATTGCTCCTCGGCTTCAAAAACTGGCAGAAGACGTCTTTCTTCGCGAAATATTTAATCCACAGCCGTCCCTCGAGTCAATAAGGGCACTTTTGATCCTTTCTATTTGGGCGCCGATTTGTGGCACCGGCGCTGAGGCACGGGATGGACGATTGCTCATTGCCTCGGCCGTCAGCATGGCTATGAATCTGCATCTTCAGAGTGAATCAAAACGCGTGTTCAGTCTGCGAGCCGAGAAAAACGGGTTATCCCCAGACAAACAAGCAGAGCTAAATGAATCCACCCGAAGATGGCGCTTGGTAGTGCATATTTTCCTTTCCGAGTCGCACATTTTAAATGCTTGGCAGTGGATGTATCTTTCAATATCCGAGTCGATGTATCCTCTTTTTCTTCCATCTATTTTCCTCATTGATCGTCGATCAGGCTGTGTATCGGGACTGGACGCACGCCCGTCTCTCACCTTTCGCAGCTAGATCAAGACGTGCTCAATCTGTCTTCGTTGCCCCAGTTCGACCTTTCCGCGGTCCGCGATATTCGCCTTGGCCTCAGTGCAAGAATGTTCGATATAACCGAAACGCGCTCAAATTCCGCGTGAAGAGCGTTGCTGATCTGGGATCCTTCTTTGACCAGATAAATGCCTCCATCTCCACAACGGACGGTTTCAGTCGACTCTTCACACCTCTACCTGGTAAGATATAAACTCAGTCCACTATGCCAATGCTGAACCTTCGTCAGTTATTACGCAATACGACACCGTTTATTCGCAGATGCTCATCCTCCAAATGAATGCCTGCAGACTGCTAATGCTGCATCATGCGCTCCGTGAAACCGGACCGCCCATGAGCGAGACACACCACTGATACCTTGGTACATCGCACAGATAAAGGGCCACCAGGTCTCTCTTCTCTGGGGCCGCATGGCACTCGTCAGTGCTGAGACCGTCCTCAGCACATTTTTGGCGCCATTGGACCTGACTCTTCTGGGCACTGCGCCGGACAACCTCTATGCAATGGTCAGCTTCGCTGCGACTTGGATTTTTGTGTCCAATTTCTCCCTCCTGCAGCTCGGCTTGAGCAAGCTCGGGGGCGCGAGCGAGCGCCTGCAGAGCATGACCATCGAGCGCCTGAATCAGATCGCACACTCACCGGACCACGCCGCGGCACGCTGTGGGCACGTCCTCGGCGCGCTGATGAAAGCATGGGAGCGGCGCAACCCTCCGGGAAGCACCACCGTTGGCACATGGAGCATGTTGGACGTGCCGTATGCCAGCTTCGCGAGCCAGCCTATTCCGAATCTTGGTGGTGAGGGGTATCTGAAACCACAGAGTTACCAGGATCTCGCCAGCGGCGTGCCGGCGAGCAATCCTGATTTGTTCATGGATGACGCATTCTGGGCCTCTTTTCTGGAGAACCTTGACTCGGATACGTCGAGTCTTCCCCAGACTTCAACGTAGTTATCGTAGCCAGACTGCTGTTTCTTGCATTGTACCGTAATTTATACTGCTTAACTTGTCGTTCAATGGAGAATACGAAAAGGCGCACACCTCGAGCTCGTGCAACTGGGACGCCTAAGTCCGCTGAGTTCTGATAATCCCTCTTGTAAAATTCCCACCCAGCGCACAGTAGGATGTTCCCAGAGTCGTATGGAAGAATAGGATGATTGCAATTGCAAGTTCAAGTACTGTAAAGTGGTAATTATACAGTGGATGTCAATTTTGTAGATGCAGCAAGATATCAGTACATGCACGAGGCCAGGCTAAGTCAGTTAATCGTCGCTATCATCATCGACCTGTGGTCATGGTAAGTATCGAGTGGCGGAAAGGTGTTTGCGTCAGACGTACCACCATCTTTCCGCGGGCCTTCGTAGCAGCCGCGCGAAGACCGCCCCGTCGCCGCAGGCGCAAACGTGAGCTGCGACTGCGCAGCGGTTTTTTTCTTTGCTGGGGCCGTCTTTCTTGCCGCCCTAATTGACAATCATTTTTTCGTCAGCTGGCAGTCGGAGGAGCGGGACAGGAAACCTCACGTCTTCTTTGCCGGCTTCGCGGGCGGCTCGTCCGAGTCGTCGTCGTCGTCAATCTCAATCACATCGTCGTCGTCCGAGTCGCTCTGCACCCATTAATCACATGATTGAAGAATTGGTGAGACGAGAGCACTTACGACGGCCTTCTTCCCGCGCTTCGCTGGCGCCTTCTTCGGCGCGCCTTCGCCTTTGCGGGAGCTTTCGCAGGGCTTTCTTGGCGGCGGCGGCAGTCTTCTTCTTCCGGCGCAGGCGCCGCATCCGAGTCGTCGTCGAAGTCCGACCCGCCCCCACCGCCGACGGGCTCGTCGACCATCATCGAGTCGTCCGAGTCGACGGACGCTGCGGCCTTGCCCTTGCCTTTCGCCTATGAATATGAATGGACATCAGATCGGTAGAATAGGAAATGGAGGGAACGAACCTTGGCACGAGAGGCCTGGGTCTCCTTGAGTTTGTCGGCGTACGCTTTGTCCTGCTCGGCCTTGGCATTCGCGAGCTAGCAGCAGTAATTACTTGGGATGTGCAAAGAATCAAGCGGCGCACGCACCATCTCGTCCAGCTCGTCCTCGCCCATCTCGTCCTCCTCACCAGTCGCCTGCGCGCTCTTGGTGAGCTTCTTGAACGCCTTCGTCACATACGCCTGAATCGCATGCGTATCGTCCTTCTCACAAACATCGCAATCGCATCGCTCATCTCCAGCTCCCCAAGCAGCTGCAGCTCCTGCGCTTCAAGATACTTCTTCACAAGCGTCGCCACCCTCACGCGCGCGAGCTTCTCCTCGCTCGTCAAATCCTTGTCAAACGCATCGTCGAGGTCCGGCTCCTCCGCAGTCACCTTCCCCCCGCTGCGCGCTGCGCTCTTCTTTGCGCGGTGGAACACGAGCACGTCGCGCGGATTCGCCAGGCGCCCCTGGAACTCCTGCCCGAAACGGATGGGGTTGGACATCTCCGAGACGCCAGTGGTGTCGACCTTGAGCCGGACGAGGGAGCATGGTCGGGAGCGGCTCCTCGCCGTCCTCGACCGCGCGCGCGTTGCGCTCGTCCCATTGTGCGTTCGCTGGTCGATCAGGGCGTTGACCTGCCGAATTCCAAGTTAACAGGCATAAGTGGAAGAGGAGGGGGCAGACCTTGTTTTTGAGGAACTTGGTGATCTCCATCTGGTCGACAGGTTGAGGCCCTCCTCCTCGGCGATCTCGCTCAGCACGACGCTCTCGATGACGAAGGGGCGCACGGTGCGGAGGGGATGGGCGTCATCTCGAACTCTTTGCCTTGGATTTGCAGCAGCGCGACGTGTCTAAGTTGTGAGTAAAAAAGCGAGGAAAGAAAGATAATACTTTTCTAGGGCCTCTCCGTCGGCGAGGGACGTGGCGACGGAGGAGCCGGGCTGCGAGATGTAGTACCCCTTGCCCGCGACGGGCTCAGGCACAATCCGGCAGTCGTGCTCGTGCCCCCAGATAACCAGGTCGACCGAGTCGTCGAACAGGCCCTCCGGGACAAACTCCTGCGGTCCGTGCTTTACCCTTCGTCTCCTTTACCTCCGCAAGAATCACGCGGCGCACTCACCGGTTCTGGTGCAGCAGCATGATATTGAACCACGACTGCTTGTCGCGCGGCATGAACATGCGCACGCGGTTGCTCCGGAGCTCAAAGTGCATGCGCTGGTCCTTGACGTTGCCGATACCGTAGAGGCCCAGGTGGGTATTTCCCTTGCGGAGGAGAATGGGCCGCACGGCGATGCCGGTGTTGGTCGCCTCCGCGTCGGAGACGGGGAGGTCGATCTTGCCCATGTAGTTTATGAGGCCGGTAACGGAGAGCACGTCGAGCGCGCACAACGCGCCTTCCTACTTAAAGATAAGTTTGACGCGTTGAATTGTCAGTAGCGCGCGTACAGAGCCCGCGCCTTGAGGATCATCGTGGTTGCCGTGTATTGAGAAGACTGGGATGCTGACATTGAAGTTGGGGTCTTCGTAATTTACAGCAGGAAACCTGGCAGAAAAAATTAGTCCTTCACGCCGGGGATGAGCGAATTTCAGCGCCTTCATTATGGCTCCGATTCTATAGAAATCCTTTCAAAAATGGCTTGCATCACAGATTTCTCCAAACCATAGTGAAGTGATCCAAATTCGCCCTCCCCGTGCACGTTGTGGTTCGAAAAAAACATCGGACGCACGAGAAACCGTCTGCTTTGCCCTCATCTGGATCGCTGAGCAATTCCACTTGCACAGGCTTGTCGCCGAGAGTATATTCGCGCAAAAGTGCAATGGTCTTGTACAAACAGTCCCTCGAGGGCTTGTTTTCGTGGAATAGATCTCCAGCAAGAAGAATAAAGTCCACCTGGAGAGCGTTTGAGTCCAGTGGCAACAAGAAAGACGTCAAGCGCACGTCGTGCTTCACCGCCACTGCAGAATTTCGCGAAAGGTGTTTATAGAGTCCTGGCCACGGACTGGTCGCGTTCCATATAGCCAATGTGGTTGTCCGTCGCGAGCATGATTCGAATAGTATCGTCGGGGACTGTGGAGGATGTGAGCATCCCAGGGCTTCATTTCAAGAGCCTTCAAGCTTCATCAAGCCTTACATTCATCGCGGTTACGAATTACTGGCGTTGCACCGACCGGGCCGTCGTCGTCGCTCATGATAGATGATTGTGGGGTGAAAGCGGAAAAAAGACGCGTCGCGTAAATGGTCAAGGGGCCAAACAGCCGAAAAAGGGCATAGGCTCTCTGGACTTTACCGCCACCATCTGTCCTCCATTCGCCTTTTATTCTCCCTGAGATACCCCCAAAAATACTCTAGTCTTCTTCGTAGACGTCCTCCATCTTAATGCCTCCTCCGCCAGCTCAACCAGCGGCGTCCAAGGCCAAAGTGGTGCGTGCATTAGTCTCAGCAGTGAACGAAGTCGAATTGCTACGATAGGCGGGCGTAGTATGTTTCTACCTCGTCGCAGCATTATCGGTATGTGTTTTCCAGCGCTATACTCCGTGCCAACTCATCAGTGTCGGTAGATGGTCATGGCGTGTGTACACCTACTCTAATTCGGCCCATGTATTTATCTTTCGACTTACAGCAATAAATGGGTTCTCAACGAGACCCAGCACCTCTTTTCTTCCTCGCGACGCAGCTATTTATGCCGTCTGCCTTTTCTGATAGCAGACAGCCTGCGCATGTTCCCAGAGCGTTTAACCTTTGAACTCAAAGTCTGCAAAGGGCTTGTTCCCATGGTCGGCCTAAGTGTCCTCGGCCTCAGGTATGTCCCTCGAATGCCCTTGCTCTGCTTTCCTCAACCCCAGCGCAGTTTCAGCAACTACACTTTAAAATTCAACGATGCCTCCTTCTATCAAGTTGCACGCGGGCTCGTTCTCCCGTTTACTGTCGGTGTCTCCGGCGTTGTTCTGCACACCCGCCCGTCCTGCGCATCCTCTTTTCCTGCGTCATCGTCACCGTGGGCTTCTTCTGCGGCGTCTTCCTCGACGGCACTACGATCTCTCTCAAAGGCGTCGTGTTCGGTGTCGCGAGTTCCACGATCACCGCGACGCATTCCGTGGTCATCAAGCAGAGCCTGAGCGTCGTCAACGGGAGCACTATCCTCCTCTCGTGGTACACCAACCTCCTCAGCATATTCGTCCTCGCGCCGATTATCATCATCGGCGAGGGGAAGAGTGTGATGAAGCTGCTCTTTGACTTCGACGAGCTCGTAACCCCGCCCAGCGCCATGTCGCCTCTGCGAACTTTCGTCGTCGGTTCTCTCATCACCGTGCGTTGCGGAAACATCCTCCGCAGCTGCTTTGTTGACCTATTTCAATTTATTTGTCTAGGGTGTGCTGGGCTTCATGATGAGTCTCGCGAGTCTGCTCTCCATCAAGGTCACCTCGCCCATCACCCACATGGTGTCCTCCGCCGTCCGTGGCGTCGCCGCCTCCGTCCTCGCCATCTTGCTATTCAACGATATCGTCACCATGTGTGTCTCTCCTCCTCAAAACTCTTGAAATATTATACTGAATAAAAATCTGTTTCTTTTAAATTGCAGCGGCCGTGCGTCCTCTATCGCGATCATCCTCGGGGGGTCGGTGTACTATACGTGGGTGAAACACGTGGAGACGGAGGCCTCCAAAGCGGATGCAGGTGCAGGCGGGCGTACGAGCGTGTCCCGATGAACGATCTCGAGAGGGGCCAGAAGCAACCGCCCGAGTGAGCGTTAGATTGGAGTATGGATGAGGTGGAGAGAAATCACACTGCTGCTAAATTATTTCTGTAGACCGTGACTCTGGGACTTATACATAATGGCTGGATTAGAGCGAATCTTTCCGTGCGCTACGTGTTGGTTATGACGGATATCTCGGGTATCATAAGAATTCGGAGGTTCCTCATGGGGTAAGAGCAATTTTCTTTCCAGCGAGGGCACTTTTCGCCGACTTGAGAGAGTCGTGGTGATTAGCCGCCCTCCAAGGTCGAAAGAGCTGGCGAACGGCACGGTCAGGAACACCGGTTCCAGGAAGTATCCCGTTGGGAATCCTGATAATATGTGATATTCGCTGGCACTTTTATGCCGACTTTTCTGCACAGCTCCACGGCACTCAGCCGGCACAGCCAAAACTCTAGGAACAAATCATTCTATTCCAGACCAGCATAACGAACGTCTGCGTTTTGTTCTAACCATGCGAGCCATCGTTTTAGATACTTCCCGCCATAACAGACTGTCGCCGAGTCCCCGACAACGCACTAAAGTACAATATCAACACAGCACCATTCGGGAGTAAAATAACTTACCAGATGTCGTTTTGCACGCGTCATGGCGATGGCGACTGGGATAGCAGTTAAGCAACACAAGGATGAAATGTGAAGCAGCTCACCTTCAGACGTCGTTTCTCCTTCAAGAACCCGACTTCCCTCTAAGACAGGTAAGCGTGCATCCCAATAGTGAATTTTCATAAAAAAAAGGAAAAACTACTTACCGTCTCATTGCTCCGACGAGGCTAATGATGACCGCATCCTTCTCCCGCCCTGCATCCCTTCGACCGTCCCGATTTCCAGCTCAGGACCATATTGCGGTCAATGAGCGATGTGAGAAGCGTTACTTGTGCCTGGTAAGTAGGCGAACATTCAAATCATTTCAGCCCATAATTACCAAACCTACGGAGAAATGACGGCGATCTGGCGGCTGGACGCCGCGCCATCTGCGAGACGAATAAATACATTTTGCTTGTGGAGGAATTGCAGTCTTACCAGCTTATCCACCCAGTTCTTCACAACCGTAGCCTCATTCTCGTTGCAGCGACTCCCCTCGTCGTTGTCGCCCTCCATTCTCTCGAAATACTCGCAGCCGGCCGTGTCGAAGAACACGACAGGGTACCTAATATTTCCTTCTCCTCATCCACAGAATCGGCGTGCGTCCCAGGTAAGTCCCGGAGAAATGAGATGCGACGGAAGGGGGACGTGAGCTTCGACGAGTACAAGGTTTGGACGGGAAGGCATATATCGGAATGCATTCTGGACAGGAATAAGTATATGTATTATGCGGTGTTCGTTGTGAAAGACCAACCGATATTGAACCTGGAGATACGCTTAATGGTGAGCCGTACATCTTCTCTAGCCGGTCGAACAAGGTCGTTTCCAGGGTACGCGGTGGTCGAAGGACGGGAGCATGATTCTTGGCCGGACAGGTTTGTCTTTCTTCTGTGGAGCATCGTTTCGAGGTGACTTTTGTTTATCTGTCGACGGCTCGGGTTCGCCTTCACTGCTGCTTGAGCGCTGAATCCGAGCTATCCACGTCAACGGCGAGTTTTCTTCCGGAACTGCGGCTGGCTCGACCTTTTGTCCTTTTGGCTTGGCTTAGCCGTTGACGTTTTTGACTGGGTTCCAAGACCGGCCGACTTTTTTTTTTCTTGTCCACAGATAGGACTGTGGGTGGAAGCTGCATCGGATCCCGCCAGGATTAATTTCTTGCCTTTCAGTATGGGAATCCAGCACACCTAGATTGCCGTCAGAACAATCAAGGCGACAAATCTAGCCAGAGAGCCTCACCGCCTCGAGGGCTTGGTAGCTTCGTCGATGATGACCACATCAAAATCATGGTTTCGCAATTGTCTTCCCCCAGCAGAATGGCAGGTTGCCAGTACCACCTGTAAAGCATGACGAAAGGGCCGTACGAACGTTCATTAATCTCACCTGAGACTCAGCAAGGACCGAGTTGACCACGCCTCCCTCGCGTTGACGATACCTAAGAGCGGGTGTTAGCTCAACGGCACCCTAAAGGCAAACGAAAGCCTACTCTTTCCTCAGGGCCTTGACCTCATCCCACATTTCCGCCGCTCCGCACCGCGTGGGCCCTTGCCCTTCACGCCTTTTCCCTTTCCAGAAAGTACCCCAAGAGCAGTCTCGAGTTCGTTTTTCACGTCCTTCGCTAATACAGCCTGATTGGTAATTAATATCAATATTAGCCTCACAGTACAGACTTTAATTTTAAGCACATAGACTTGCCTGTTCCGTCCGTCCTGCTTTCACCTCGAGAGTAGAGTCCAGGATTCCTTGATGTGACATAACACGCGCAGGATGCCCAATTCTGGTGACCTTCAGTTTGCTGCCTTTCTCGCCAGGTGGGAGAGCCAGTAAGCGCTCGAGGATATTGTCGACGGAGAGATTTGACGCGCCGCAGACAAGCAAGCGGAGTGGCTTGGGAATCGCGGGAGATATTGTGGTCACTGGCGGATGATTTCTATTAGTGTGTGGTTTTGCCCGTCCCTGTTAGTCGGGAAATTAGAGACAAGATGATATACAGGCAATTTTATCAAACCGGGGGTCCATGAATACAAGCAACCTCAGGTGCCTGTAAACAGAATTTCACTGCATCCTTTTGACTGTCATTCAGAGATTCGTCGAAAAACTTGACATCCGGAATCGGGGTGTTTTCGGATCTGACTGCAATAGCGAGAAGAACTTGAATCAAACGAATCTTTTCTGCAGCAGTGTTTTCGTTCTAGATATCAGTTACTGAATACGATATCGGGTTCAGGCAGCTGAGAAACAGACCGATGTCCCGCTGACAATCCTCTCGAGCTGATCGACAGTTTTATCCATTCTAAAGCGCTTACATGTTAAGAATACGCCTTCACTTCATGGGAACTTGCAAACCTATCATATGTGACGCTATTAGCTAGCTTAAGGACTCGACAGCGTTCAGGCAGGTCAAGATCCTCCGAGCTCGAATCAGAGCCATCGATGGCAACTACAATTCTCGTATCAGTGACCTAGCAGCAGATTCAGGATTAGCATCCATGAGATGGTCCATCAAAACAAACCCGATAGACTACGCCCTCAGCCTGGGAGCCCTTCGTCTCAGTAGGTTTCTTAGGAGTCTTTTTGGAAGGACCGGCAGACGAAACATTTGCCTCGATCCGTGCGAGATCGCCTGGCCGGAAATTATGGGGAGGGAAAATAGGGCTAGTATGATACGCAGCCGGCCGTTCCAGCTCTACCAAGCTACGCTTGCCGGCAAACGTTAGGTCGAGGTTTTAAGCGAGAATGGAATGGGGGAAAGCACGTTTTGCCGCCAAGCCCGACGTTTACTCCAACCACTCCTAGGCCACCCAGAGAGAGTCCTTTTTGCTCGAGGAGCTTGGGTCCGCAGTTGGAAAGAAGGAGAGAGCTACGGTCGACCTCTTCGGCTCGTTCTTGCGCCAACAGAAGCCTTTGCCTTGCAAAGAAACTGGATAGACGTGTTTCTGAACTCATTCAATTGGATGGTAGAATTTATGTAGGCCAACGAAGGCGCCCCGAGTTGGATGAATCGTAAGAGGAAGAGACGCGGCCCATCATGTGATCTCAAACTTGAATTCGATTTTACGAGAATTTAATTTAATTTTTCCAAGTGCAATAATGGTACGCGTACAGTGGCCAACAGATATGTAGGATTTAGATGCAGGGAGATACAGTAGAATAAATGAGCGCCAGTTCCAAAAGTCCGTGAAATAAAACCTGTCGTTAATCAAGTAACACATGAGAATCGTTACATCCCACCCCATTGACCTTGTTGCTGCTGTTGCGGAAAATAACCCATGGGCGCACCGGCCGCCCACGGCTGGGCCTGCTGCTGCGGGACCTGCTGCATCCCTCCGCCGTACTGCTGGAAAGGCGGCTGGGGAGAGGACCCCATGAACTGTCCCGCCTGCTGCTGGTATTGTACTTGCGGCTGGGGACTACTAGACATGAAGGGCTGCGGGCTGGGGGTTCCAAACTGATTAGAGCCAAGCATCTGGTTGCCGAACGTGGGCGTCATCGAGGGTCCGGGCTGCTGGAACCCGTAGCCTTGCGGTCCCGGGCTACCCTGCGACTGAATAGGTTGCCCCTGGAACAGCTGCTGCTGTGGTGCGAATGGCTGAGGCTGCGGGTTGTACAATGGTGGAGCGGGCGGACCTCCACCCCCGAAGGAGGGCGAGGAAAATGAGGGTGTGAATTGCGACTGCATTGGCGCAGAGTAAGGAGTGGGTGGTGTAAATTGAGATTGATAACTGTTCGCCGACATGACTCCCCCGCCCATTCCCATTCCCATCCCCATTCCCATCGGAGTGGTCATCTGCGGCTGATAACCAGTATTCATATTCATCGGTTGTTGCTGACCATACCCCTGGAGCGGCGCTGGCGATGCCTGAAATTGAAGGGGAAGGGACGAGCTAGAGGCAGGGGCCTGCAGGGAGACAAGATCATTCCATACGCCTCCCGGTTGTTGCTGTTGCTGTTGCTGTTGCGGGGGTATCTGCTGGGATGCCTGGGGCTGCAGGGGCAACGCTGTTGGAATAGGCTGGGAAGAGGTCCTGGGTGGAGGGGCCTTTGTTACATGGAGTGTGGTGGCGGATCGTACAGGGGGAGCAGACGGCGGTTTGGATGCCGAAGCTGAGTTGGAAGGTGTAGAAGCAGTCGAAGGAGCCGGCGCTGGGCGTGGAGACACCGATGACGCAGAGCGCGAAGGGCCCAGCTTCGAGGCCACTAGAGCAGAACGATCAATGAAACTTTTGTATTCATATTTTGCTGTGCGAATGGTCATTATACTTTCGTATGGCGAGACCTGGATACTCACATCGAATAAACTGTTCCATCTCGCTGTCTCGTTCCCCATCCATCAAATTCGGCGGAGGAGGGTGGCGAGTTTCATTCGGGTTGTAGAATAGGTTGGACTTGATGTTTCCGTTATTCTTCATATTCTTGAAGGCAAAGTGTAAATAGGGTCTAGAAAGATCGAACAAGCCTACCTCAGTTTGTTCTTTCGTCCACGAGTCCATTGTGAGGCTCTTTCTAGGTGAATTCAGCAGAAGCAGACGAATAACGTGAATAAAACGTACACTTTCGATACATGTGTTCCGATTTTGCGATGGACGCTCGCGCAGCTCACGCTACCATATAATGAGCGGCGTTGGCGCAGATTGAAGCACGCCATACCATATAATATGCCGAGACTGTGGGATGCCCATCGAGGGTTTTTACCTTGCAATCCGCGCAGACATTGAACTTGATTATTTACTGAACATCATCAGTGGATGAAGACACCTGCCGTTTCCTGGTTGTGCTACAAGATCAAGCAGAATCCTTTGGTTTCGTTCTATTGTAATTTTGTTGAGGCCATCGTTGAAGCTGTAAGACTCTAGACAGCTTTGAACATGGGCAGTAGCGGGAAAAAATGGGAGTCTCCGATTTCGCGGAGACTGCCGGCGGCATTTCAAGTTACGACGTGTCGCTTGTCACGCATTCACGTTCGCGCTTGTCGGAACATTCCGAGTCCGAGTCGGACTTGGCGTCGGAACACCGATTGAAAGTTGAAGCTACTCAGCAAAATGTTGTCGCAGCCGTTTGGGCACAACGAGGGCCGGTAGACGTTCAGCAAAAGCAAACGCGTAGTTCTCGCCAGGGCTGGCCTTCCCTTCCTAAACATCGGTGTGGTAAGTGTCTGGATTTGCATAATAATGTCTCTGAAAATTAGCAGGCTTCCATTACAGTAATTGACGTGCGCCGTACATTTAGTCTGTTAGGCTTTTGTACCACAGGTGCGCTTATGTGCGTACGCCGGGGGATTGTACCCGCATCCGGAAATCTCCCCACACATCCCAGAATTCTCCAAAACTCTTTTAAACCACCCGTGTGAGACTTGGATCAGACGTCCAATTAAAAAACACCGGTTGTCTGTTGGTCAATCCTGCATATGCAGTCCACCCACCATACATGTCCGTGGATCAAAAAATGGCCAACGACCAATTGGATTTTGCCGACAAGGTCGTCGAGGCGATATTTCTTGAATACACAAGGAACATATTTCAGAAAACGCAGCAACAACATGTACTGTATGTCATCCTCTCGAATATCTGCTTCCCCAAAGCTGACGTCTCGGTTGCAGACACATATTACGTGCTCATTATGCATCCCCATTTCAACTTGCGTCCATTTAGTGCACACGCGCGAGTTGTGATCAGCGGAAGTGAGTCGAATGGCATGCCTCCCTACTAATGATGTCGACCCGAAGACTTCGATGAGGACTTTCGGTAAATCCAAATGGACGAGTAAACCCCACCAGATTCCTCGACTCCATCGGAGTTGCCCATGTTTTCATCAGGGTTGAATGTTGCGTGTGTTTTTCTCGGAGAAAGTTCAATAATCGCGGAACAAATTATCGAAACGCGTCCAGGAAGGTTGCCTCGAGGATTGCCGCGGATCATCCGCCCTATGTATAGCTGTCTGCACTTCATGGACGCGGGCACCTGCGACAGAGCAACGCACCTCATCTTCTACTTCTTATCTCTATTTTGGTAATTACTGGGCCACGCCGCCTCCGGGGGCCCCGAGTACTGAGAAATATAGAAGCAGCAACATCTATTTTCACTTTCATCTCCTCCCGCCATGTCCTCCACGGTTCATTCACTGGCGACCGACCAGGAAAAACAACCCCGACCAGAATCCAACTCCGCCATCATCTTTCCGGAAGGTGGTTTGTCGGGTTGGTTGACAGTTCTAGGATCGTTGAGTGACTTCTGGTTTTGGCTTGAACCTCACAAATGTGAACCGGGAAACAGTGCGCTCATCCTATTCTCAACATTCGGCGTTTCGCTATCGTTTGGAGTGCTGGAAGACCATTATACTGTCTGGCGTCTCTATCTTTGCGCAGTCATATTGCTCATTCCGCTCAGCGAATTTTCCTCAATGATAGTTCCGCTTCTGACGTGAGCTGGATCGGGTCCATGCAATTGTTTTAGACTTCAGGTGATTTATATATATTCCTGTCAATCTGTTTGTACTTAACTTCCTCAGCATCGGCCTTCCGGCTGGTAAGATTCGCAGTACGCTTTCACGCTCAAACTCACTGTTATGGCTTCAGGAAAATTGTTCGATGACGGTCACTTTCGTCTCCTGCTGATCAGCGGCACTGGCATTTATCTCTTTTCGTAAGAATACTCCCCGCGCGCGCGAGTGTAGGACTCTGACGAAGTGAATGACAGGTTTTTCATGCTCTCGATTTGCGAACCCAACCACTACTACCAAGTGTTTCTTTCGCAAGGAGTCGGGATGGGAATCGGAATGGGTTTGGTAAAAAAAAATGCGCTCTGTTCGTTGCTCTTTGGGCTGACTATCCTCGGCAGCTCTTCGTCCCGGCCGTCTCCTTACCATCCCCATTATTTTCGGGCTAAACGATCCCTTGTGATGGGAATGGTGTTCGCAGGTTTGACGGCGTCTATCATTTTTTTTGTTTTGTCTTCTCATGACGTCGCAGGGTCTTCACTGGGCGGCGTTGTATTCCCAATCATCTTGAACCATCTCATCAACGGTCCTGTTGGCTTTGCCTGGGGTATCAGGTATTTCTTTTCCCATGCCTTGAACGCCCCCTTTTTTGACACGAGACAGAATCGTGGCTTTCATTACGGCGATACTACTCCTCATCGGCAATCTCCTCACAAGACCCCGACTACCGACAAAAAAGGAGAGGGCCCCAGAGGACAATGCCGTATTGAAACTAATATTGAAGGATTTTCCTTACTGGTTGAGCGTTTGGGGGTAAGTAGCTCGCAGATGTGTGAACCACTGCTCCCGCCTGACGCTTCGCAGCGCATGCCTGGTACTCTGGGGTCTCTTCTTTCCGTGTACGGACCTCGCTCCATATTTGCTACTCGCTCTCACTGATCTCTTCAGATTTCTATCTTCAGCTCTACGCGGTTTTACACGGCGTTGATAAGGGCGTGGCATTTTATACAGTGCGTCATTTAAACGCAGGTTTAGGTTTTTCCCGATGAAATAATCGTATTGACAGATCACCGTTCTAAATGCGGCGACTGTTGCGGGGCGTTTAATCCCAAATTTGATAGCGGATAAGTGGGGTGCCCTCAATGGTCAGTCGAGCCGCTTACAATCCACTTCATATACTTACTAAGCCCCTCAGTCGCCATCCCAATGACAACGGTCTCGGGTGGTCTGGTTTTTGCGATGCTTAATCTTAAGTCGGTCGCGAGTCTGTTCATCTTTGCCGCCTTTTACGGATGTGAGATGATCGTATCCCTGATGTTTTATGACACTGCTAACGGGACCTCTAGTCTTCTCCGGAGCCTGTAAAATTCATTTCCTCGGTGGTCGCATTCGATTTTCTGACGACTCGGTCCAGTTATGTCTCTTCTTGCCGCCATAATGTCGTCGTTTGCCTTTACCGTCAACGAGATCGGGTTCGTCGTTGTATTTCGTCATTTTATTTTTGGCGGCATTGAACCCTTCTCTGACGCCGTTCTTCTTGGCCAGATCCCGCATTGGAATTGCCATGTTCCTTCTATCCTTACCTCTGCTTACAGGTGCGCCCATAACCGGCGCCTTCCTCCGCCCGCCGGAGTACACCTGGTGGCGCGGTGTTACATTTTCCGGGGTGCGTTGTTTTACGTTTACTTGCGGTTCATATACTCTACCGCTATTCTGACCCTGGTGAACAGGTGGTGCAACTGAGTGGCGTCTCGTTAATGGCGGTATCCCGCTCGATGGTGGCCCGCAGGAAAGGGACATGGCGGGTATGAACTCAAGTTTTGAACATCTTGAACATTATTTGGTGGTGTACACTCTAGATTATCATCGCACCCCAGATCCTGGTGGCATATTAGCAGACGCACGCATTTTGAGGACAGATTATTTACCTCGCTGTATTGTGAATTTTATTTCTCCAATCGAAAGCTCAAGTTCGATTTCTGTTGTCCTTTATTGTGGCGTGTGCCTTGCCTATGCTGCAGCCAAACACAATTAGTTCGTTCTTTCCACGTTCGCGTTCAATGTCACTTTCAGAGCCAGAGGCCGAGATCGCACCCCTCCAAGTCTACGCGTCTTATCCATTTTCTTCGGACGAAGAATATCAGGTACGACCCGCGCCTTCTGAGGAACTAGCTCGCCGATCCCGATTCTTGGTACCTGAAAGAATGGCCTCGCAAGTATTCTCGCGGGAGGCGCTCTGGACAACAACCCCCCAGAAGACATAAGGGAGGAGATCCTCCGCCGCACACGCGTGTTCTACTTCAATCGGTGAGCGCGCATCCCGCGACTCTCAGCCTCGCGAAATCCAATGCACGGCGCTAGCGTGACGGGCAACGCGATTACCATGGACGAGGCACGCGATTTTGAGCACGCGCAGAAGAAGGATGGCGGCGATGCGTCGCCTATTTCTGTGGCCCCCGTCGCTCCGGATGACGCGGACGCGGAGCATCCGGGCGTGCTCTCATTCGCGCAATTGCAGGCACTCATCGAGGCGGGCAAGGCGGATCTGATCCCGAACAACAAGATTATCCCTGAGGAGCTGAATGTGCGCGTCTCGTCTGGTACGCCTGGCCTTGTCTGACGATTATCGCGCAGGACGCGGCCCCTAGTGCGTCTGCCGCGCCGGTGCGGAAAAAGCCTTGGGAGGTGGCTGCAGAAACAGGTCAAGTTCCTTGAGACCCGATTGACCTCCGGGTTAACTTGTAACTTTCACTGCACTAATTTAACCGTGTTCATTTTTATGAGGTCTTCGACGGTCTCGTTTTCTTATTACATAGATCCCATGGCTTCCCGCGGACGCAACGCTGTGAACATCTCCGTCCATCATTGTGGACCCACTAAATCTCCGCCGATGCAATTGCTCCATCTATTTATTGGTGGATCCACCTATGTTTATTTCTGCCCGCGGACTTGGCGAAATGCATCCTCGGGGCCCTCAGGCACCCGCTGCATAAGCTATATTATTATACCGAACATTCGTCCACGCCTCGGTGATCCACTGGCGTTCTCTCGTGGTTCCGTTCGACATTCCCTGACAACACGACGGTGACGGCGAAAATATCCACCGGCACCCGCAAATGCATATGCTGGAATAACTATACAGAGATAACATGGGAGCGGCATTAACACATCTCGCCTTCGCCCGACACGACAAGTTTGTTCCCCGCCGCGAGCTTCCGGAAAATCTCAAGGAATGTCTCCTCACCTTGCGCACCGGACACCGCATACTGTCGCAGAAATTCAGCCTTTTAAATTTCACGAATGCACTCCCCTACTCACCTTGTTGTCCACAATTACGAACGGCACCCCAGAAACACCTGTTTGCGGTCAACACATGAATCCCACTCGCGTCCGGGTCCGCACTCACCACCTGCATGATATCCTTCCCGACATTGTCCTTGAGCTCCGTGCCTGCAAGGAACGTGCGCACCTCCTCCGCGCTGAAGACGCCGGCCGTCTCAGCGCGCTCGGCCAGGAACTCGTGGCTCCCGACGTCCTGTTCGTGCTCGAAGTACCCCCGCGAAGACCGCTTCGACAACCGCGCGCTGTTTTTCCTCGCCGCCGACCTCGTACGCCATCGCGATCAAATTAACGTCTCCCCATCGTCGGGCCATCTGTACAGTCATTCATCAGTCAACGTATTCAAGTCCATGAATCTGGCACGAACAGTTTTCGACTTCGAGGTCGTTTTTATCCTCAGGGACAGCAGTGTAGGGGAATCCAAAAATGATGAGATAAAGGGCACGGTAGGTGGCGAGACCAGGGTGCTGGTCTGGTTGCTTGTGAAGGATGGAGAGCGCGTCGGCAATGATACGAGCGGTGTAGCGGTGCGCCCCCCGATTTCCAACTTGCAGGATCGAAACGTACTGGATCTTATTAAGGACATGCACATTCAGCATTAGAAAACACGAACCTCCTTTTCGATGAAGGCTACTATGGGTGGCTTGTCGCCTCGGCCCTTGGGATACAGGCGAGCATCGCGGGGGAGGCGGAGACGGTCGGAGAACGCTTGGTGGTCGTGTTATTGGCCCTTCTTTTCTCCCAAGCCAGTCGTTCGGTTGACTTCTCCTGCTGTGCGAGTCCGTGTGCGAGTCCGTCCTTCAAACCTTTTGCTACGCGCGCGCTCAGCGTTTCGATGCGGCCGTTCGGCGACGACTCCTTCTCCCAGTCCAATTCGTACTCTCGGAGCCGCACCTCTTCTACAGTCAACCACCGACCCTCCACGATAGCCCACATAAGATGGCTTGCGCCAACCTTGACCAAAATGCTTTTGACGATCGTTGAAAGGGGCAAGACGAGTTCCAGATGCAACCGTAGCTCAGCCACATCCGCTTCCAAAAGATTAACACGGTCATTGAGAGAAGCAACTTGGTCCAAAAGGGCGGTGATTTGTGGGTCAGCCATGGAGGTTTGGAGAGAAAGTGGCATTTCAAAGTGCTCTTGCCTAAAAAGGCATTGCCATCAAAACTGGACTACGGAGCGCTTAAGATCCTCCTCCAATCCAATCCAATCCCTGGATTCCCTGACAATACGACGGTGACAGCGAAAATCTGGACGACAAATGCATAATGCTGGGATATACAGAGAGATAGCATGCATAGAGATAGAGCCTCATTAACACATCTCGCCCTCGTCCGACTCTACGACCAGTTTGTTCCCCGCTGCGAGCTTCCGGAAAATCTCAAGGAATGTCTCCTCACCTTGCGCACCGGACACCGCATACTGTGGCAGAAATTCAGCCTTTTAAATTTCACGAATGCACTCCCCTACTCACCTTATTGTCCACAATTACGAACGGCACCCCAGAAACACCTGTTTGCGGTCAACACATCATTGCACACCGTGACGTCCGGGTCCACACTCACCAATCTGCATCGCCTGCATGATATCCTTCCCGACGTTGTCCTTGAGCTCCGTGCCCGCGAGGAACGTGCGCGCCTCCTCCGCGCTGAAGACACCGGCCTTCTCAGCGCACTCGGCCAGGAACTCGTGGCTCCCGACGTCCTGTTCGTGCTCGAAGTACCCCGAGAAGACCGCTTCGACGACCGCGCGCTGTTTTTCCTCGCCGCCGACCTCGTACGCCTTCTCGATCAGCCGGTGCGAGTCCGTCGTCTGCCGGATCGTCCCCCCGTCTGCAGCACCGTCAGCATTCTGACATACGAGCATACAAATGCGCACATGAAAATTCGATCCCGAGGGGCTTCCCTCGCGCGACCATCTGCCGCTCCATCGCGTCGACCCTCCCCGCGCCGAACTTCTTGCTATATCGCTCGCGCTTGTTGACCGGGGCCGCAGAGGGCAGCGACGGATCGAGGAGAAACGGCTTGAACCGCAGCTTGAAGTCGAGGGGAGGTTCTCCTTCTTCGCGGCTTCCATCGCGAGCGTGATCTGCTTGTAGCCCAGGTAGCAGAAGCTGCCATATGATAGAGTTTTTAAAAACAGATCCGAACGAAGTAGAGAGGCGGGCCTACGGGCAAATGGAGTCACTGATTATTTGGAGGGAGAGCGGTTTGAGAGCCATGGTTGCCATTAATTGGTGGTGGAACTGGGGCGCCTCGGCGCGGTTAAATAGACGTGGGGGCGGGTAAATGTAGGTGCATCTTGAAGTGCTTTAAAGAGTAAGCGATTTCGTGCTTTACTCAGCCGATGAGCTCAGCATAGCCCGTGATCTGCGGGATGGCGCATCGACGCATCCCGAGACAGTCCGACAGAAGGTTAAGAAATTTCAGCTATTGCGAGCTGAATCGAGGAGGGGAAGGGCAGGATGAAGGATGGTCGTCTAACGACGGTAAATATATAATTCGCCGAGACCATTTCTTGCTGATACATATCGGCACGAATCTTCTCACTGGTCAGAATCTGAAGGCAACCAGAAGGCGCAAAGTTTGGCAGATAATCTAATGAACCCTTGTCCTTTTCCGAGTCAGACCCAGACGCTTCAAAACTAGCTTTTTATGGCCAGATTTGGCGATTTTTCTCGAGCAATCCTTCAGGGGAGCTTCCTCGAGGCGTAGTCGCGGGCTATGACAGACCCAACTTGACTTGAGTGAGCAACCGGCGCGTACAGCAACTTGGCCATCGATACCCCTCAATTCCTTGATCCTCGATGCGGCCATCCTGAGGGGCCTATCACTAGAGACTCTCATTTTCATTCAGCGAACTGCAACCATGCCCAGCACACAAACATGGGAACTTCTACCGATACATCATGATATATTTCCTTGCTTTTTTCGACGCCCCTTTAGGTCTCGAGGTATCTAAACCAATTCCAATTCGCTTAAAGTCGCGCAGGACCATCCTGAACAAAATCTGTCCCATGCTCACTGCTCACGACCCTGCCCTCGACATCCAACACCTCTCTCAAGTCATAGTGCTCCGAAAAATAGCGCTGGCGCGCGCGCCAGTCGTACGCGTCCCCATACGCCTGGCGCTTGCGCCACCCGTATAGCGTGTAACGCACCCTGCCCTTGCCCTTGTCTGTCTCCGCCACAGCGCGCCACGTTGGGAGGATAACCGAGTCGGTAGAGTCGGGGTGCCTGTCGCCCGGAAAGACGTCCGGGTTCCAGGTCGCAGATACATGGAACACCATCGGCTCAACCGCCACCCGCGAGTCGCAGTGCGCCTGGAGGTACGCGAATGCGGGCTCCCAGTCGCGGAATGCGTGCAAGGCGGCGACGTGCTGAGGGGAGGAGACGGTGTAGACGAAGCCCTCGTGCTCGCGTCTGATAGTGGACGGGGTCCAGTAGATGGGGACGTAGAAGGACACGTCACATTTCTCGAACAGAGAGCCGGACGGGTCCACCCTCACATCCGGCGCGCTAGGGAAAATATTGAGTAGGAAGCATAACAGACTGCAAAGCAACGTACAACTTGTCTGCGTGAAGGGAGAGGTACACCGGCATGGCTTCCTTGATTTTGTCCCGGTTGGCGTCAATCCAAGCTTCCGTCCGTTCGTAGAAGTCTTTCAGGGTCGGGTACAGGGCCGCAAGTTCATTGTCTGTTGGACCGGCCCAGCACCACTTTATGGCCTCCGCCACGCTCATCTTTGTGCTGGACATGGTTGTTGAATGAGAGAGATGAGACTTTGATGAGACCCCTAATCGTCTGGAATGAGTCACACATATTTTTCGTAGCAGATGAATTTAATTATTGAATGAAAACACGAGATCACCGGCGCGCAAAACGATCTCGGGCCTTCTGCCCTCGTCGAACATCCTCTTCCTTCAACTTCCCATTTAGAGCATCCCACATCTTCTGTGCATATTTTTCTCCGCTCTGTAAGTAGAATAAATCGATCGAAAGCTCGTGTAGAAATCGAAAGGACGAACTGCAATGAAATCTCTTATTTGACTAGTTTCCAACTCCCCTGACCCAAGAATGCGCATTGCTTGCAGATTTGGAGACGACGCGGGCGGAAACGAGAACACGAGGAGGAGACGCAGCGGTGTCGCTGCCTCTTCCTGCGGTATCGCGTCGAGATAATACGCACAAGGGGCCTTCAAAGACGGCGGAGGGACGGCGATATTCAGCGTTATGCACACCGGCCACCTCTCCCGTCCGCCGAGGACTTCGCCCTCGTCCCAATAGTCCGGGAGCTCAAAGTCCACAGCGCGCGCGATGGAGCGTGTGTCGAAGCCGCTCTGCTGCGCCTCGACGTCCCGGTCCACGTCCATCTCCCCGCTCTCGACCGCTTTTACTCCCGGGGCGGCCGAGGCCTTGTACTCCACCGCACGCGTCCGCGGAACCTTGCAATCCCACAACGCGGCGCGTGCAGCCATGAAAAGCGCGTCGTACGTGTTTCCAGCGTCTGCGAGCACGACGCAGTCGAGATTTAGCAGCCATGATTTTTTGCCGGCAAGGATACCGAGGTTGGGCGGATGCAGTGACGGGTGCGCGAGTGTCTGGTGCAGAAGCGTCGACATGTCGTGTTGCAGGTCGTCGAGCGCAGGCGCAGAGAGATGTGGGTATGCAGACGGTGAACTAGCTTGTTTTGAATCGGTTCAGTGGGAGCAAAGAAAAAATAAAACTGTACCCACCAAGAGACAGTGCATACGATCCTGCCGCCGTCCACGCCTTCACCTTGGCCCAAATCGACATTCTCGACCTCAAGCTTGGCGGCCGCGAGTACCTCCGTACCGCCCCCGCCGTCGTGTGGATTTTTGCCTATGTTGAGGTGTGCAGAGCCGTTTGCAAGAGGTGCTACGCCAGTTTCGAGACTGATAGTGCGAAAATCATGCAGAGCGCGTCCATCCGCGCGTAATGGGGGATTAGACAGTAGACCAGTTTGTATGTACGAGATTTCTGCTTTGGAGGTCGATATTGAGGCCATAGCAAAAAATCAGTTGAAGGAGGTGTTCAAGCTTGCTTTTGGCGTTGGTGCCAAACAAACCTCTTTCCTTTCCTGGAACCTTTCAACGTTCAGTGGTCGTCTCTGCGGACACGCGTTTCAATGTGATTCTGAATGAGTTTGAGGTCTTCAAGAGCGCTAATTGGATTGAATAACACGGCCCTCACCCACGATAATGGTTGACTTCTGAATTAAATAAAAAATCTCCAGCTGCCGGCTGCTGCCCCTCGTCTCTTGCCTCAGCGTCACGGTGACTCTGAATCTGCTCTGACTCAACTCATATATATCCCTGTCGAAATCACAACCTTGGAAGTGGCCACTGCAGTCTGTGCGAGAAATGCGTATCCTACTCGCATGGGAGGCTCGATACCATATACGAAGAACTATTCACTATGGATACGGACAGTCGGAAGAAATAACGGTGGACTTCCGGTAGAGCTATTGCTTTGTTGTGGCGACTGTATTTCTATCAAAGATCAAAGGGACTTTCGACGACGCATATGAACGCATCCGTGCCAGGTTTCGCGCTGCAATGCAGATTCGGACGCTATGAAGGCGCCGGCGAAGTACCGCCGGCTCGGCGACTTCCACAATTACTATGCGGGACGCAAGAAGGCACCAAATATCAACTAGTATCGTCGGTGGGAACCATAAAGCTATGGGGCCCACGTGGGAGTGGTTAGTTGCGCATTCGCGAACTTGCATGCCTGCTAAACGACCTCAACACTCCTGTAGTTCCATGGCGGATGGCTTACCCCCAACGTTTATTTCCTGGGGTACGCCGGGTGCGCACTCGTAGATGGATGGTTACATATCGCTGGCTCTTTCGGAATATTTCAAGGAGCTCAGGTATTCTACCAGCATCGATTTTTTTCGACGGGCGTTGACTGGGATTTTAGGCCATTTCGAGCGCATTCCGTACATAGATAGTTGGATGTGCACATCCAGCGTTCTGGATTCTCGCATTATCGCAACATATTCTAGTGTCTGGGTGAGCGTGGAGTCTCCCGGCGAAGGGAAGAGAACAGAAGACTCACTCGTATTCGCGGGAGATCTCGATATTTTGTATCATGATATGCGTTACATGCGAAATTAAAGGACTTCGAAGCCGATTAAAAGTCCTTGAGCAAGGCTACTAGTGGCTATGTCAGCCCCTTATAACTCGTCCAAGTTTCTTGCGTTATTCACATTTACACAGATAGACGGTGCTGGTATATAGTCAGTTACTCAGTATCACGAATCTTCGAAGCCAGCCAGTCGTCTTCACCCACGATACTTGTCGTAAATGTACACAGTATGCGGAGTCGACATCGCTGTAGAAGTGACCATGCACAGATACAGCTTAGATCGTCAATAGCAACTAACTACAACATCTCAAACGTCCATAATACAAAATGGTAACATAAATCTGCACTTCATTTAACAGTCCGACTCAGTACTCAGTCCGTGCTGAATCAGACACTCTGCGTAGGCCGCGGAGCTGCCCTCTCGTCAAAGTCCGCGAACGGATTCTCCTTGTCGTCGTCCATGCCGTAACCAGGCTTGGACCCATCACGGGCGGCCGGTGGTGCACCAGGCGGCGGCGCGTACGACTGCTGCCCGGCGTACGGCGCGTTGTATCCGAGGTTCGGCACGGACGCGTTATAGGGCTGGTTGTACTGCGGCTGCATCGGGTAGACGTTGAACTGGTGGGACGGCGCGCGCATGGAGTTGACGACACTGGTGGGGTCGAGGACTTGGCGGTAGTAGCCGAAGGCGAGCATGGAGAAGGATACGGTGAGGACTGCGCGGTGGTGAGTTCAGAGACAAGGAAGAAAGAGGGTCACGTACAGATGTAGATCAGAAGAGAGACGATGTCCTGCCATGAATTGCGGTCGTATGCATCCTTGCACCCTGCGGAATCGCTTTATCAGAATGAAGGCTACACAATAGAATTGATTACGAACATGCAGCAGCATCCTCTGCGTCTATGGTTTCGTGTCTCGAGGGCCCCCAAAATCCAAAGGGATAGACAGCGACATTACTGCCATTTGTCAAGTCCGTGCACTCCTTTAGGATATCGGACTGGTTTTAAAACGTCAACGTCAGTTCTAGGTTCCAGTAAGGTACGGTAAAGAATAACCTTGGATGTAAAGTGCACGATGACTTCGAATAGCCCACCGCCGACGGTAAGGAAGATTGCCACAAGGGACATATATGCATAGGTTCGGACCAAGGCCAAACGTTGCTAAATGCGACAGTCAATATTTGCGTATCTGCCAAAGAAAAAAGAAGACGAACTGAGATAGCAGCGACAACACCAAAAATCTAGAACTAGTGAGTGTTGGCCATACGCGGAGCGCGAGGCAGCTCACCTCGATTGAGGATATTGCCAGATAAACTGCCCCCAGAACAATCGCAAACGTTGCCAGCTTGGGCACGCCCTCTGTAAAATGGGTGAGAATCCATTTTAATCTTGTGACTTGAGACATACCCTGCTTGTCCGTATTAATGCTCCTGAGGAAGCCGATCTAATATCACACAAAATATGTTAGAGACGAGAAAATATGAAGGCAAGGGCGCATACGCCTCTGAAACAAAGGGTCAGTGAAACCATTAAACCTGATTTCGCATACGCACGAGAGTAGCGACCAAAGCGCACTCAAAGATCCAACTATGCCACAAGTTATTTGAAGTTTGGATATTGCGCAATGCAATGCTCTTACTAGCGATGACCACAGGCCTCAAGTTCGTCCTGTACACCCGGTTGTATCCCCAACGGGCGCCGGCTGAACAATTGTGAATGAACTCGTCGTCCTATATCTCGACCAGAGCCGCAGTACTCACCTGGTGGGGGAGGTCTTGTACTCATTATAAAAAGTCCACAGGATCTGCTATGAGCATGAATCTCAATCAGTCACCACACTGTTAACAGAATAAGAACGACTGTACCTCCTAGGCAAACTTAAGGTGATTTAGAATACAAAAGGAAGCTGAGCAGAAGGTGGGAGAAGGCAAGAAAGGGATAAAGGATTTTAATGACGCCGAGGCGGTGTAGCGCTGATCGGCTTATGTCAGCGACAGGCCGCAGCAGCATCTGAATTGTTCTTGATTGTTTCTCTTGACGACCTAAAATTACGGCGAAAGTATCTCAGGCACTCTCTGGCTATAATTCTATGTGCACAATTATTTCGAAGCCTTTTTTTCTTGAATTTCGAGACACGCGTTCAACGACACGTTGACCGTGAAGACCGTAACGCCGCGAACGTCAAGCGCCGCAGCAGCAAACAGTGATTTTTATCCTTTCCTCGCCCCTTTTTTCCCCCAAAATCCCCGACATAGCCTAATTTATTTGCTCGCTTGCAAACCTCCTGGGATATCTCGGGTGGGATGTCCCGGGACCTGTATCAGACTTTAAGTTGGATGACTTTCAAGCACTCTACAGCACTCTACATTGGCTCCACTCCGTGTAGCCCGAACTGCACCGCATATGATCGCCCTCTACAATCTGTTTATCCCCGGTCTTCCCGGAAAAGCAGACCTGGAAAATCCTAAGATTCCTAACGCGGTATCCGTTCATTGTTGCTGTTGGCCACCAGCGCTTTGACCTTGTTTCCAACCATAATATTATCGACTCAAGCCAAATCTCATACTCGTTCGCAGAGTGTCTACACTCCCCAGGATTGCCAGGAGATATTCTTTCACAATCGATGTACAAACATGTCAAGATTACATGATGAACCCCAAGACTCAGACTGATGGAACTGGAGGTGATTCAATCTTCCGCACAGATCCGGATACTGATACAGCATTTTTTCCTTCAGAAACGCCCACAGATGCATACAGCCATCTGCGGTTGCAGAAAGTATTACGAGGCGTTATTTACGGCCTTTCGGAAAAATCAGTGACGGTCTTTTCTATTAGGAGTTAGCTTGTTGCTGTTGGCCGCCAGCACACCCTCAACGGCGACGGGTATCCAGGTTCCAGTAGTCAATGTTGCCACCTTTTATGCCTTGTCAACGTTGGGTGACGCTCAACATCTTCCCGTTATCATGCCTCGCCCGCCTCCCCTCCAGCTCCAATGTGCGTACAATGCAGTAAATTTTTACCGTCTCGACTGACATGCCCCCAAGTTGATAATATGTTTCCGGGCCTTATAGGTACCTTCATACTCGGTTTTATCTTCTGGCTTTACATACTTCTCAGTGCGGCCTCGGATGCAAATGCAATCACTCATCACCGGAGCATATCAGAGCAATTGGCGAATGCTTGTATTATGTCGTGAGTCGAGTCGTTAAAATCTGGGGTGGATGTCGATCTTCTTCCCAGTCACGACTGTCAACGCGCTCCGATTTTATCTTTCGTAAGTCTCGAAGCCTTTCGTTCCCGTAGATATTCACTGGCCTGCAGCGCTGTATGCTCACTCACCGTGGCACGAAGTAATATTTATGCTGTCTGCAGACCGGAGCCATTGCCGACCTGAACGTCGACATTGCTCGTAGGTTGAGAATATTGACGCTCCATCCAGTTGTCTTACAGCGTCGCCAGAAAACAACCCCCAGCTCGCAAGTGTCTCCAGGACGCTGGTAATAATATATACCCTCACATGCGGAATTGAGCTGTTCGGCGCCTTCAGTGCATTCATCGTATGGTTTTCCTCTTTCAATACAGAGTATTCTCATCGACTTCAAACAGCAACGGCGTGCTCTCATCCGCATTTATGCATATCTTGCGTTCCTCTCGGCAGCGCTCGTCATTGGTGCCGGCGTCGTAACCACCGCTGCATATTTTACGTTTGCTGTGCGTCGTCCACGCCATCCGTCATGCCAGATATATACTAACACGAGCCGCAGGACGAACTGATAAAAGAATGCGTTGCATTGGCTACCGCTGGCCAGCTTGGAACCAAATCCATCTTCGTATGCATTTGGCTTCATTCATTCATCTGACAGGAAATTTGACTTCAGTTTCAGAGAGGCGATCCCTGGCCCACCATCCCACTCTCTTCTGAGGACGCCCAGATCAGTGAGTTCTCGTCGCGCTGCCTCCCGACTGACCGGCGACTGACCGGCTCTGCAGAATGTCTAACCGTATGGAGCTCCGAGTCCGTTTCGCAGGTCATATACTCTGCCGTCCTCTACCTCCTGCCATCCGCCTTCTACTGGTTCGTCGCGTACGTCTACTACCGGCAGACCACCGACCCGACGCACCCCGCGAACCTCGCCTCGCGCGGGTCCGCGATCCGGCTGGAGGCGCGCGGTAGCGGCCACGGCGCGGCGTACAACCCGCTGCAGGAAGTGTTCTCCGATGAGATGCCGCCACGAAACGGGCTTGACGCACGGCGTCCCGGGCCTGCGAAGCGGCGGCTCACCGTGTCGCCGCGCTCGTACCAGGCCGCGGTGGGCGTTGCGCCGCTGGCGGTCACGAGCGGCTCGTCGCTGTCACCTGGACCGCCGAGTTTCAGTGTCGCGGGCCTGGCGGGTGCGGGTGCCTACAATCGTCTTTCCGCTGGCTCGGAAGACGATAGGTTCATCTGAAGACTCGAGACGAGAACGTAAAACATTGACCTTTACTGTAACTTAATATTGGAATCTAGAGCGGTTGTATTACCATCTAATCCGCATATCTACTGAACAGCAAGTCAAAAACGCGGAGAGACGGACGATTTAATTAAAAGCGAGGCTGATTCCATGAGTCGACTCGAATACACGCACTGCGTTCTTGGTAAGACGAAGAAGACCAGTCTCCACGCCGAGATCATACAATTATATACTAATGCTAATATAACGTGTTGTTATATGTATATCCCGCCCCAACGCCTAAATCACTCCGTCTAATCTCCAAAGCCGCACCGTCCTCCCAAACATCCGCCGAACCGAACGAGTCAAAAGCCGGTAGTAGGAAGTCTGAAGTATCCAGGTCCAAAAACGTTCTGCCGTCCAAGGAAGCGAGCGTGTCGAGAATGCCCGCATCATGATCAGGCTCAGCGTGCTCGGAGAGATCAAAGGGCCGCCGAGGAGAGTGCTGCGGCGCCTGGTCCGCTGCGCCATACGTGTGTTCGGGGCGAGTCCAGCGTGCCTCCGCCTGCTGTGTGGCACCCGCCGGCGCAGGGACGTCCGACGGTGGTGGCGGCGGCGGCCGCAGACACTCTGATTCAGGCGCACGGGCGACACGCGTACGCACTTGATGCGATTGCCCAGCCGGGGGCGATGTGCGTTGGATTTCGGAGGGCGGGAGACCCTCGTGCGACATGCGTCGCGCGAGGATGGGCTTCAGCCGGTCCTCGAGCAGGCTGCGCAGGATGTCGCCCGTGCGCGCTGCTGCGCGCCACGACGCGCCGATCTCGGAGAGGTATTGGACGCAGAGCTCTGCGTGCGCGAGGGATGCATTGAGCGAGCCTTGGGCGACGCGGAGGCTCGAGGTCGCTTGGAGGGTGAGTAATAAGAAGACGGTGCCTGCGCCGAAGACCAGCTGCAGTATTGTCGGCGGTGTGTAGCGGAGAGTATATAAAGAGGACCACGCTTCAAGCAGTTCCATTATGTTCTCCGCAGCCCGTTTGCAAAGCTGATATCGGAGTGAGTGGATATAGTTCTGCGGCAAGGTTTGTTTCCTACCTTGACGTGATCGATCCCTCTGTCGGAGCTCTGAATGGGGCGGGCTCGCCGGTTGAAAAAAGGCCGGTGGAGCACGATGAAGCACCACCAATACGTGCAGTGAAGTATCAACCGCTGTGGGGTAGACTTGACCCGGTTTGAAAAGGTGATATCGAGTTCAGGGGGAAGCTGACTCTTCCAGGTATTAAGTTCCAAGCTGGTGCGAACCAAGCGTGAGAACGCAACGTAGGCACAAAGGGGAGAAGACGGACTCAATCTCGGTGATAAGGTTCTCGTTTTGGATGACATCGTCCCGTGCGCATCTCCGCAGGCCGTTCCTGGCGACGTGAAAAGAGGGACACCAAAAAAAGCCAAAACGACGTACACTACGTCGACGATCTTGCGCGCGATCAAGAGAAGAGAGGTCGATGCGCTGAAGGTGAGCGACAGGAAATTCGGCTGCGCAGGTAGATTGGCTGGTGCATGATACCAAGGGGTCTGGTCGAAGTCGACATCAACGAACGGCAGCGGGATCGCTGGCCGATCCATGGGTGGGCTGCAGTAGTCGCGACCGAAATACAGCGCCCAGAGGAGATCCTAGGGCACGGTGTCAGCTTTACATAGGAACGTAGAGGGTCCGCATACCACGGAAAATATAGTCCAGTGCGTCCAGTTCCTAACCAACTTTTCTTCGCTGGTGATTAAGCCAGCTTTGACCCAATCGGAGGAATCCACTTCAAGGCCAACTGAAGGCGAACTGAGCACGACCGCGTCCGAGGATGAGAGGGAAGCTTACGCGCTTGGCTGATTCTTGCTCCCATCCCGTAATACAGATCCCCAAGCACTGGTTCGCCTTCACACCCGTGGTACGATCCTAGCAACCCCAAAGCATGCACTAAGCTGATGTCCGGCTTCTGGCACTCTTCTTCGAAATGGCTCTTTGAGGCGGTGATGAAGTAGCGGCGTGATTTCGGGTCCCGGATGCGCGGGTCGTCAGAGAAGACGGCGGAGACGCCGACGAGGGCGTTGTGCAGCATAGGGGAATAGTATGGCGTTTTCGGAGGAGGAGACCCCCGCGGTACGCTTAACGCACGGTGCATGTCTCGGAGGAAGAGACAGGGCACAAGACGGAGGCAGAACATGGTAAAGAATTAAATGCTATGTCGAGGATCCTGCACGGTAGCTCAAGTCGATAGTTCTGAAATGATAGCTGAGGAAAAACGCACTTGTCGTGTTCTCTTCTTTTGAGGGGCACCTCGCAGGGCAAGTACCGCGACCAATCAAAATCAGGGTCATACCCAGTTGTATCGACCCCGTCGACGAGCAGCACATAGGATCTGTTGGGGTCCTCGACAACGGGCGCAACTGGCGTTACTTCCGGAGGAAGCCTGGTCCCAAACCGCATGGGTGCGGTAATTCCAAGGCGCAAAAGGCCTCCGGACTTGTCATCTAGCTGAACGGGCGTTAGTCACAGAAATCCAGTCCAAACCCCACCTATCTCGCCTTGAGGGCTTGCGTAGGCACACATAGCTCTTGCGTAATATATTCCTCATCCGAGTCAAGGAGATCTGTATCAGAATCACTGCCGTCCACCCCACTTCCCTCCTCCGAACGATCCGGGTGGGACTGCAGGTGCGCAGACACGTCCTGGCACACGCACCTGGCGAGCATACCCTCAAGCATACTTGCGTATGCTTGGAGGGCATCCGTGCGCCGTCGCAGCGCCTCAAAATGCGCCTCGCTTCTAGGCTTGCGCACGGGGACATCGCGGCCCCAAGAACACTGTGCAGACAATTGTAACCACGATAAATTACTGGTTAAACTCGAGCGTACCTCTCCCTCCCGTCCGGAGGCGCCGCAGGACGCACACACGGGCTTCACACCGTCACATTTTATTTTTCTGATAGAAAGTAAACCATATCAGTGTTGAGGTTGTTTTCAAGATTTGGAAACAAACTTAGAGCGACAGATGTTGCAGGCCTGGACTGCATACGAGCCGCGACCTCTGGTACTGGGCGCCGGGTCCTTCGGCATCCAAGTTTATATATTCCTGTCGAGCGATAATGGAGTTGTGGAAGAAAGGTTTGCCGCTCAAAAGAAAGTCCGAGCGGGGAACGGGTCAAATAATAAATAATAATATAATAGAGCGCCGAGCTGACACAAGGACATGCCGTCGTTCTCAGGAATATCTGTATCCAATTCTCGCGACTGCGTGAAAGTCGGAGTATGTTTAGTGGCGGCAGAGAAAGACCGGTCAAAGTTGGGTCCAAGCGCGACATTGGGGATGTGATGGGACCGGACGGCGGGCCGGGGACATTTGGCCACAAAATTTATATATTAACTTCTGCTTTACAAGGGCGCGCACCTTAAATTCCGAGTGCACGACGCGTTACATTCGAGAAACAAACTCTTATGGTTGTATGGGCGTCAAGTCAAATGTCCTCATCAGGCGCAAAAACCGACATGTAAGAATCCAATTCAGTTCAAGCCACTATTCGTTCTCGCCGACAAATCAAGTCGTAGATTCTAGAGTCTCATCTCATCCTCTGCAAACAAGTGGATACGAATGCAATCCAATTCTCCGTCTTGGTCGGTGTATTCCTCAATGGGATTTGGACGCCCAACTTCTCATCTGTCATTCCAGCATCGGCACCGATAAATTGCGTCTTTTGGTGGATGACTACGAGAGAAGCGCGTGCGGAAGTATGTCGGGAAAGGAATATCAGGATGGTCTCGAATTACTCAAGTACGGCAGACAACAAAAAGTATTAACAGAACGTGGCAGTCCGGAAGGGCATGAAGTTTCGTTGAGGGTGAGGAAGTCGAAATACAGTAGACGAGAGGGTGTCGATTTTTTTTCTGGAGCGTTTGGTGTAATAAGTCTCAGTCTGCAGAGCTGTCGGTTTTCTTTAGGATCAGAGTCCTAAAGATGTGACAATGCTGGTGCCTGGATATTTGATTCCGTCGAGGCACCGAAGCAGTTGATTCCGTCGAAACACCGACGCAGTTAGAGGAGATTCAGCGACACCATGCGCCCAGGAATTGCCCAGGAGAGTTTCTGCAGGCCCTTGAGAACGATTGTCTTCTCATCGACCGGCAGAAAGTCTGAGTAACGAGACTACCAGGAGAGTAGAGTTATCGACAGTTTTTGCAAAAGAAAATACATAGGGGTCTCTTGAAACCACAAGTCTTCGTATAGCTTCCTTCATGCTTTCTTTCAGCTATAAGATGCTTGTTTGGATTTCCTCGGGTCATTGTGTGAGGACGAAAGTCCCGAAGAAGGTAAGATGGACGTCAGGAACAGAAAGTGACAGGTCAAATAATAGCAAAGCTCTGTATGCAACGTCGAAGCGGGAAAAGGGAGGCACATATAGCTCCTCTTCTCTCCCGCCATTCATCTTCGTCTTTGGGAATGGGCTCTGACAACGAGAAACAGTCCCGTCTCAACCAGCGCAGCTTCGGCGTGACGAACCGTATATGGCTTATCCTCGGTCTTTTCCTCTTCCTCCTCACATTCACTCATTACATCGTCGTCCCCACCGCCACCGAGACGCCAACATTCACGTTTTCCAACCTTAATCTTACCCCGAGGAACTACTTGAATTCGTCTGAAGCCGCTCCCAATCCATTTGACTTTTGTCCGGTCTATGGCCCCGGCGACGAGATAGGCCTCAAACACGGTGCAGTAACTCTCGGGAAGACTAGGCTACATCTGGGAAGCGGGGCTCGTATCCAGCGTGTTCTGAACAAGGCGTTGACCGGCCAGCCAGTCACTATTAGCATTTTAGGGGGATCCAGTGAGTTACCATTTTTATACTTTCTGGAGGGGGCGGATACATCCAGAGGGGAGGTGTGTCCTGGGATGCCAGAGCTGCACTTGTGGGGGGCGCCTTTTAGGGTGCTACGGTGGCCACAACGCAGACCGTTCTTCTGGTTTCCGACGGCGGGAGGTGTACTCTGGATGGCGTTGGATGCGGAGGCGTCGTTGTCGCTCTAACGGCAGAGACATGGATTCATACCCGCGCCGCACGGTGTTTTGTAGTCGTGCTCGTCGTGCCCGGTTATCGGGAGTATCCTTGGACGTGCTGCTAGACCGGCATTGCGATGTCTTTCTGGCGCCATTCGTCCCAGGAGTACTGTTCACTGCCTCCGCCTGCTTTGTACTCGGCTTTCCACGCGTTTTTCTGATTTTCTGCCATAGTTTCTGCGTGTCATGGAGCGGGCGATGACCCAATATCGCCAAATTGCTACCCTTCACGCTTCTTCCAGTGGTGGAACACAGTCTTTCCCCACCCGGCGTCCGAGCTTACAAACGGTGCTATGCGCCGCACCAACTCGGAATACTTTGCTTTCTGCAGCACCCACCACATTCCCGACGCAACGGACTTGGTCATCATTGAGCTCGATGTAGACGACCAGGCAAACCAGGATATGCTCGAGGACTTTGAAGTTCTCGTCCGCTCCATCCTCATCCGTCCTGATGAACCCGCCGTCCTCCTTCTTGGCCACTTCAGCCCCGAAATACACACCGCGTACGGCTTCGCGGGGCCCGACCACTACCACAACATCGTGGCCCAGTTCTACGACATCCCTCACATCAGCATCAAACCGATGGTGTACACCGACTACATGCGCGATCCCAACTCCATAGCCAAATTCTATACCGACCCCGTGCTGGCGTCCCCGCTCGGCCACGAACTCATCTCCGAGGCCCTCATCTCGTACCTGCAGTCGCAGATCTGCACAGCGTGGGCCGTGGCTAGCGGCGTTTCGTTCGACGCCGTCCCTGCGCGCACCACCTTCGATCCCCCCGTCGGCGATGTGCGCAACATCTTCGCCGGTATCGGCCAGCGCAAGGGCGTGCTGCCCGAGGAGGGCAAGGAGGACGACGCTGCCGACGACGCCAAGCTCGTGCTCCCGCCGACATCCAACGCCCTCCACCCGCTGAACGTCCCCCGCTCCCGCATCGCGACGCGCCCGAACGACAAGCGCCCGTTCGAGGAGATCGCGCCGTTCTGTGTGTCCGCGAACGACCTCATCAACCCGCTCCCGCCGTCGCTCTTCTATGGATCGGGCTGGCACGCTCACCACCCGAGCATGGGCAGCAGCTCGCTCAACACCCAGACGCACTACTGGCACTCGTCGCTCCCGACGAGCAAGCTCCGCGTGCCGATCACGGTCGGCGCGGGCGACATCGCGATATACTATGTCAAGGAGCCGATCCGGCGAGTCGGCGAGGGCAGCGCGGTAGAGTGTTGGGTCGACGATAATTATGCTGGGGCGCGCACGATCGAGAACGCGGCGGACGTAGACGACTCGACGGCGGCGTGAGTAGCGGTCTCGTTCTTTCTTGTGCATATTGGCTGATTTTTGTCTGCAGGCTGTACTACATCGACCATTACGTCTCGCGCGGCTCACACTTTGTGGAGTGCCAGCTGATGGGCGAGGAAGGCCAGGGCGTGTCCATCTTCAAGATCATTGGTATCTTCTCGACGTGAGCGTGTTTCTTGGAGTTACTGGCGTGATTCTTGGAGCTACAATATAGACTATCATACGGTATTATTAAGTACATCGCGGTATTGGGAATTTATTTACAATGTACAATGTACTTTGTACGCTTGCATCGTCGGCCCAGAACGACATTCTGTCCCAATTATCTGGGTGAGACTCCCGGGCCTTTCGGCAGTTTTTGATTTGCGAGGGCGTTTGCTGGGTCAACGGAGACTTTGTGCCAATTTCAGGCAGCGTATGTTACTGCAGGAAATAATACCTGAGGAGATGCGAAGATTCAGATGAAATATACATACGGCCACGACGAATGAGACCTATTTTATGATTCGTATATTACTGCAACAAGTAATACCTATGAGGAGATGCGTGTCGAAGATGAAATATACATACGGACGACTGAACAAGACCTATTTTATCCTTCAACCTCAATCCATCCTCGAGGAATCTCCGCCAAGCCATTCCACTTGCCATTGGTAGCTCCGAGTAAATACGACTTATTTCCTACCATGAGGAACTGATCAAATGTGATATCTTCCTCCGCAGCAATGCGATTGGCGAGTGCGAGGGATTTGCACGTCGCGGCTCCTCCTGGCGGAGCAAATGAGTAAATGTAAAGCTCCACCGAATTCCGATCGTCATTGGGTTTATACGAGAAGGTGCACAAGATGACGGACGGCGATGGCCCCGTGTTCAGATTTTCAGGGAGCTGGAACGGATGGTACCATGAATAGGAGCTCTGACTGTTTCCAGGGAAAGTTCCCTCCCCGCCTTGCGGCGTGAATGTCAGGGACCGAGTATTGAACACTACGAACGAACGAGGCTGAATGTCGAAGTTCTGGGGCAATTGTTACTATACATACACCAGCAGGGAGAATAGCATTGTCTGCTCACCCAGGAGTCCACGTCGATGTCTGCGTGCTCATTGAACATGAGCAAAATCTTTGGAGAGTTTCCATCCTCAATGGCTACGCCAGCGTCGCAAATGCCCAAGGCCTGAACATCGGCTGGAAACGCTGCGTCCCGGGTCGTCCACACCCAGTGGTTATTCTTCAGTGTCGCCACGCTGTAGGACTTGACCCACCGGAACTCTCCGTCGACATAATCTCGGCCGCCGATGAGGAAAAGTTGGTCGCCGACGACAATGAGACTGGCGTCGACGCGTGGTGTGACGGGGCCGCCAGCAATATCGACAATCCACCACTTGCGGTAATCAACGTCGATTGCAATCATTTCACCTGAGACCTCTCCGAGGTCATTTTTATCCGTCCCGTTCACCTGTCCACCAAAGATGAGGATGACGCGTTGGCCACTGGACCTGTATTTGAAAAACGCCATTGCGCCTCCGACTCTGGGGGGAAGTTGCCGGGCGCGCTCCAGGGTGCCAATTGGGGGCGGGAGAAAGGATATCTTTTTCTAGACAAAAATTGGTTCAGTCCTAGGTAAGTAGCTTGGCGGAACGACGTTCGTACACTTAGGTTTTTCCAGGTTCTTGTGGCGAGATCCAAACTGTACAGTTCTGAACCGTATTTGGCGTGTTTATTGTAAGAATTGAAAAAGACAATCCCTTTTTCCTGGTCGATGTCGGCATTGCAGGGGATGAGCGGAGGGACGTCTCCGTTTAATTTTTGTGTCGTTAACGCCATCTCGGCCGCCGGTGCTGCATCTTCTGAGTCTTCTTTCACTTTCCGCTGCCGGGAGACCCTAGAAGGACCCGGAGTCTCTGCTTTGGAAGTTCGGATGGCAGGCATTGTCGTGGAGATAAGCAGGAACCGGCTGTGTTCCCACGCTCATCGAACCCCCTATCTATTTTCGGCGCATGTTCTAGCTGCGTTGTTGCTGGCTTTGCGCGGACTTCAAGCAATAATATCAATTTCCTGCCACTCAACCTTGGCATTCACCCATCTAGCTACTGAGCAAAGGTGCGAATAACTTCGTCCAACTGCTTTGGTGCCTCAACTGGCATCAAATGCCCAACACCCTCTAGCACCGTCATTGTCACAGACGCCCCGGCTTTCTTCAGGACCTGAATGACCTTCTCTTCGACTCGCTCGGCCGTCTCGATTTTGTCTAGACCTCCGACGACCACAACAACAGGAATATTCAAACCTTCCACCGTCCCGGCTGCCAAGTTCTCGTAGTTTTCCTGTGTGCCGTACTTTGGCCAAGCGATTCTCGCGTGCTCGCTTCCCCCGACGCAGTCATTGACCAGGAGACACAACTCGTCTGCGCCGACGTCGGACCCCAACAAAACGTACTTCAGCGCGAGCTCCGCCGACTCGCGGGAGGAGTACGCAGTGATTTGCTGCTCGCGCATCTCGGCAGGTATTTCTAGCTTCCCCATCGGCGCCGGACCGATGAGAACAAGGCCCTTGAGCAGGCCGCTGAGGTCCCCACGCGCCGCCAGGACCTGCGCGATTTTGGCGCCCATGGAATGCCCGACGAGGATGAGGCCGTGTTGGAAGAAGCCTGCAGCGGCGAGCGCCTTGTCTGCCTGGAGGTACGCGACCACCGCCGCAAGATCGTCAACGTTGTCGGTGACTTTATATGCGGCGGGATCGTCGGGACCTGTTGACGCGCCCCAACCGCGGAGGGCAGGAATAATGAGCGGAAAGTCGGGGCTCAAGCGGGCTTCGAGCGCGCTGAAGGTGCGGGGTGAGCCGCCCCAAAAGTGGACGAAGAGGAGGGTGGGTTTCGAGCTCCCTGCGGCGGGAATCGAGGTGAGCACCCGGAGTGTTGTGTCGGGGGCCGTTGTGATACTGTGTATTGAATGCATGGGAGTGGACATTGATTCGAGTTGTAGGTCAATTTTCTTATCTTCCCGTTTCTTCAAGCTGATGTCTTATATGCGCTCCATTTTCTCTTGCATAGATTTGACACTGGGTGTTACACGAGGACGCGTCCAGCGGAGCCCGGGCGGCGCTCGGGCTGACTGACGATTTACTCAGGGCCTGCTGCGGATTTGGAATAAAAAGGACAGCCGAACTTGTTTCACAAGCTCGTTGTCATCTACTAAAAATAATCATTTCAGATCACGGTGCTCCAGGGTCACCTTTAAATTTCGGTGTGGTATGATAGGTGCAGAGATAGTTCTTTAAAACTTGATGGCATAATTTGACTTCCAGCCTCAGCTATTTGATTTTTGTTCACCGCAGGAGACTTTTTAAAACGCTGATGTATTTATTGCCAGCGACTCGGATTAATATTCAACGACGAATCGAAGCTTACATTTCCCTTGGTCTTGGTCCTATGAAAAACGGACACCAGGTAAGTAAGGTGGGTGGAACAGGCAGTCGAAGCCGAAAATAAAAGTAGAGGTTAACTTGAAAGCCACATAGTAGTAGCTATAGTATATCTTGCTCGCCCAAAATTTATAGGCGACCGCCGCTTCGTTATCAGGGTACATACCTTGACCTGGACTCGAGAATTAGTTTGTGCCAAGAGAACTTGTTATAAAAATATATTTTCCATGCCAGTGGACTTTGACTGAACCTTACATCCATAAAATGTCCTGGTCCGTATTACAGGAACGGAAATATCATGAATGGCGCGACACGGACGCATTCCTGCTATAGGATTCAGACTTGCCAATTGCTAGAACTCCGAGTTACGAGTGCGTAATATTATGTAAAATATGGTGGCGGTATTGAATCCAAAATGAACCGATGGATATCGACCCATTATCCATTAAAGCTGCGCCTGCTTATTTCGTTCTTCACTCCAGACAGCATTACGAGCACCGGCTACAGCGAAGATGGCCACACTTTCGATACCGACCGAGTACAAAGACCAGTTGGAGCTCGTCGAGGCTGTAGACAAGCGGACTGACGAGGAGATTCTGCAAATCCTCACCCAGCATGCGGCTGTCACGTCTGAGAAAAACGTCTGGGCGTTCTGGCACTCGGGGGTGCGCAACATGTCTGGCTGGTGCCAGCGTAATGTCACCGATTGGGTGCGTATATGCGGCTCGGATTGGACGATTCGTATCCTCGACAACGTCCCCGACTCGCCCAACTACGCGCTGAAGTACCTCCCGCGAGCGCTTCTCCCGGAGGCCTTCATCGAGCGTAAAATGGATGGACCATATGCCGGCCCCCATAGTGCCGACTTTCTTCGAGGCGCTTGTCTGTACGAGCATGGCGGCGTCTACATGGACGTGGGGAGCATCTTGTTCAGGGATATGGACCGCATCTGCTGGAACGAGATCGAAGACCCCAACAGTCCCGTCCAGGTCGCGGTGCCGCTGATGTACAAGCAGACCATTGCCAACCACTTTGTGGCTTCTCGCAAAGGAGATCCTTTCATCAAACGATGGTGCGTCGAATCAAAATTGCAATTTGAACCCTTCCACCGACACCATGCAATAGGCATGACCTCTTCACCCACCTCTGGAAGGACCGCACCAACCACAAAGGCCTGCTCGAGAGCCCGCTGGTTGCCTTTGGCGCGGATATCAGCTTCGACGAATGCCGCGCGAGCAACTTCACGTGGGACTTCAAGGTTGACGCTAAGACCGTCATGGAGTACCTCACCCAGGTCGTCTGCTGGACGCGGCTGACCATGCTCGAAGACGCCGGGGACGGATTCTCGTGCGCCGACTACTGGCAGAACCACGTCCTGTGTATCGACGTGATGGAAAACTGGGGGGCAGAGGCCGTCGTCGGTTTCGCGAGCGGCGGGAAGGGCATATTCGAGCTGTTGACCATGAAGCGAGACGATAATACGAGTTCGGACCAGTATCAAAAGGCAGAGGAGATGGTGTGGAGGATGCTGACCAGGTCCAGCATGCAGAAGATCACGCATGGGAAGGGGCTCACTAATACAGTTGCCCTCGGCGTGATTTGGGACATGAAGGAGAATGAGGGCAAGGATCGCGAGCCGGGGACTTTTGCTGAATTGCTGAGGTACGGCTCGGTCCATTTCCGGCAGAAGCGCGAGAGCATTGTGACGATGGGAGCTGAGAAGGCGCCGAAGACGATGAAGAAACGCGTGTTAGAGCTATGAATGATTCTTCGAGTCGCCAGCCACTAGTACTAGAGAATGTATTTGATCTTCATTTCTTTTGGGCCATAGACGAGGTAGAGTGCGGGAGTCACTCGGATTTGGGTGAGGAAACGGGAGAAGATGTGAGGAAAACGGAAAGGTGGGAGGGGTTCGGCTGTCCCGGCCAATTTGCGACGCAACAGTACAGGATGCGGGGAAAGCCGGAATCGTAAAGGAACGCGGACACGACCCATATACAAAATGTAAAGGCCGCCAAGAGTCAGGGCGAACGAGACACAAAGCAACCTAACGTGAAAATAAAGAAAAATCGAGGGGTACGAGTACGAGGAGAGCGAAAGAAAAGAGTTTTCTTGCGTCCATTCTGATTCCGAATCTCTGATAGCGCCGAGGATGGTCCACCGCGAGCCTGAGGAAAGGAAAGGAACAGGTTGGCCGTTTAAAGCAAGCGGTGGCTGTATGGTCAACGAGATCTCCCACGTCGCCCATTTCCCGTCTCATATCGTCTACAAAGGCTCTAAATGCACCCAGCACTGACTATTTCAGAGCTTCTCTATCTCATATTTGCTGAAATTAAGCGTCCACCGCGCCATCTGCTTGAACGATGCGATATGCCCGATCTCCCTTCTCTCGCGGCGGTGGCTAGGACCTGTACAGGATTTCGCGACCCAGCGCTCGACATCCTATGGGCGCACCAAAATACGATGAAGAACTTTCTCTCCTGCTTCCCCACCGCCGCCCAAGCCCGTGGATACGAGAAAGGAGGTGTAGGTGTAGTGGCGGACGTGGTGAGTAGCAGAGTGTTATTTTCTTGATATCGATTCCCATCTGCCATTCAGGGTTTCGCCAGACCCACGACCGAGGCAGATTGGGAACGTCCACGTCTGTATTCTCGCCGTGTCAAAATCCTACACCTTGATAGCGACTCGGAGTGGTTTAAGCGCGCATCCATTGAGGAATTCGAAAAGATATTCGTGAACTTCTTGGGACCTCTGTTTCCCAATCTACACAAACTCTCGTTAACTTTCGAGGACGACTCCGATGTCCGTTTCCTCGACGTCCTACTCTCGCCTCGAATCAAGGACATCACCCTATACTTCGGCTCCGAACCACTGCTGTCGCAGGTTGTCCCAACTTTAGGGGAGCGCTGTCCTTTGTTGACTAGAGCGGATATTTATATATGGCGATCATGCCAATGCGTACCCGCAGAGCTTCAAAGTCTTTCCAACTTCGTTCGCAGCTTGCAATGCATTGAATGCCTATCTGTACGGAATTTTGATCGGGAGGCATTCATGCACCTAGGTCGCCTTCCGACTCTGACAAGGTTGTGGCTTCAGGATGGCCAAATACCTGTAGTCTCTCTGCCTCCCGGAGATCACTTGTTTTCCTCGCTCACATCCATCGAATTTCATGAAACTACCGTGTCGCGTGTCATCGCATTCATCGAATCGACGATGAATTGCCCATTGGAGAGACTTGATATCGAGCTCATTAATAATCCTTCACCCAAATCGGCGGTCGAACAACTTTACTCAGCCCTGGCTGCTCGGTGTTCCCATATTACCCTTCAGACACTTGGGATACCGGCTGGTCGTTGGCAAAATGACGCCGATGTATCGAGATCGTTATTTTCAATTACCGGGGATGTTCTCCGACATCTTTTTTGTTTCAAAAACATGGTCTCCGTGTCACTTGGCCAACCTTTCGGATTCAATCTTCATGACGGTGATATCTTCGATCTCACATCCTCCTGGCCTCGACTCGAAGTTTTGGCGTTGAAAGGCAACCGTGCCCCATCTCGTGTCACGCTCCGTGCCTTGTACGCCTTCGCGCGACACTGCCCAGCTCTTTCCTATCTGGGGATTACTTTGGATGCAACCGTTCCTGCCGAATTGGAATCAGACGGGTCCGAGGGGCGGACTTGCCAGACCAGCCTCACGAAAGTCGACTTCGAATATTCCTCCATCGCATCGGCGCCTCCCGTCGCGGCGTTCCTTTCAGCGACATTCCCAAATTTGACTCAACTTTTATTTAGATACGATCAGGAGGCTGAACCCGAGAGCGAGGAGGCAGCGTACGGGGACCGCTGGGAGGAAGTGGAACGGCTTCTACTTGAATCCTCGGCTGGTTGACATTGGACAAATCAAACCAGGTTCCTATTTTTGCTCCAGGGCGAACGGGCGGAATTGAGAAGGTGGCTGTACAACCACCTGCCCCCAACTCTCCGATGTTTTCTTCGTTTTTCCTCTCCACTCCCGCACCTGCCCGGCGCGCGCGCCCGGCTCCCGTTCCAGCCAATACGAACCCTAGGCCCGCTCACATGCAGCAACCCCCGCTCAAAATGGCACGCAAACCAAAGGCGGGCTGCGAAATCGCCAATAACGAGTTCAGACCCCACGTAGCTGCTCTCGACTGACTCAGCGTCTGGATAGCTCCCCATGCACTAGAGATCAACGCCGCATTCTGCGCCTCACTCCCCGAAGACACGGTCAACAAAACCTACGCGGTTCTGCTCGGTGCATTCGCCAAGGACACGCAGAGCACCTACGCGTCGGGCCTCCTGCGCTTCCATCAATACTGCGACTCCTTTGCAGTACCAGAGTGCTCGCATGTCTGTGTCCCATTTCTTGCTGGCAGCTTTCATCGCGCACCACGTCGGCTCGGTTGGAGGCAGCACCGTCAAAGGCTGGCTCTCACGTCTCAAGGCCTGGCACGATTTGAATGACCAAAGACTGGCTCATGCGGAGATGCACCGAGATCTGGACGAACGCTAAACTGAACCTTGTCCACGGCCACAGCTACCATATCAGGGGCTCCACCGAACTCCTCACTGGCATCCCACACCTCGTATTTCTGTATCAGCCTGTCTGCTAATATGGAGATCTGAGCGACATTTGTTCTGTATTCACACGGAACAAATTGACGCCTTAGCCTATCCATGGATTCGGCTCAACCATTAAATATCAGAGACAACGATAGTGGGTCGAGCTGCTTGGCCTAGCGGTTGCGAGGTACTTTGTCGGAGGGATCCTAGAGCCCATCCGCACCGGAAGTCGGCAGAATTCCGATGCAAGGAGCACGGACGGGGTAGAGTAATCGGTTCAGATTCGAAATCGTCGGTAGAATGCCATGTCTTAGCTTTCCAATCAAGTTAGCGTCTCAAGAGTGCGGTGATATATATATAATAAGAGTTGGAATTAAATTACAGGATACTAGGGCTACAAGCAATTTAAATAATACGGATTTGATGCCCAAGTTTTAATGCGCTTCAATCCCCTGAGCCGCAAAGGGATAATCGGTATAACCTCTGGGGTCGATGCTTCCGGGGGCATAGTAGAGCGCACGATTGCCGACGGCGAGCGCGATACCATGAAGCAATCGGTATGGAAGGTCAGGCTGAGGAGAAGAGTCAGATTACAGAGCAGACTGCGAGAATGAGCGACTCACGTTAGCGACGTATGGGCGCGCGAAGGCGATCAAGTCGCCTTTGTCCTCAGCCGCAGCAATGGCAGTCTCCCGTGTATACCCTCCCGCGCTGATGAGGCGGCGGTCGCTCCAGATATCACGAATGAAATCATTGGAATATCCATCCTTGATCACCTCGACGGTCTCGCCGCCATCGACACGGGGCTCGACAACATGCAGGTACGCAAAATCGGGGTAGCGATCGCGAAGTTGGGCGACAAGGTGGGTGTACGTTGGCTTGGGGTTGTCAAAGTGCATGTCTGTCAAGAAGGTCAGAAATGGGCAACGAAGGACAACTGTGGTGCATACCAAGATATGTGCCCCATGGACTGATTCGCATGGCGGTCCGCTTCTGCCCGACGGCCTTCACGACGGCTTCAGCAACCTCTAGCGGGAACCGCGTGCGGTTCTCGACAGACCCGCCATATGTGTCTGTGCGGATGTTACTGCGGTCGTGCAGAAACTGGTCCAGAAGGTAGCCATTCGCAGCGTGAATCTCCACTCCGTCGAAACCGGCTTTGTGCACGGCATTGGAGGCTGCTGTCGCGTAGAGCTGGACATACTCCTGGATCTCCTCGCCGCTGAGTGGGGGAGGTGTCGGCCCGCCTTTGAGGGGAACATCAGACGCCGACACATATGGCAGGCTGTCCTCTGCGAGAGCCTCTATTTCGGCGGCTCGACCGAGGGCCCATAATTGCAGATACATGTAAGAACCCTTCGCATGCACTCGGTCGGTGATCTATTGTGAACTAATCAGTATCAGCAAGGTGAGAAAGAAAGGGTAAAACAAACTGATTTCCAAGCAGAGATCTGCTCATCGGACCAGATTCCAGGGGCATGCTTGTGCCCACCAGCATGCGATGCGATTAAGGTTGCTTCTGAGATGAGGAGGCTGCCGGAAGTGCTGGCGCGTTGCTCGTAGTACTCCGCAACGTGGGGGAAAGGAACGTGGCCAGCGTCGGCTCGGAATCTCGTAGTAGGTGCGAATACGACACGGTGATTGAGTTCAATGTCTCCCACACGGGTAGGCTGGAACAATTTTGCGCTCGACATTGGGATTCTAGGACTGAGTTTTCGATACCGGAGTTTGGAAGTTGTTGTTGGTCCTCGTCATCATATCGCAGACCTTATATACAGCTAAGGCCTAAGGAAGCGATTCCGAATCGATTACAGAGTGGCTGGCAAAACTCAGTTATGGTTGGTAAAAGCTGACAGAGTCCGGCATTACAAAGCGCACAAGATTAGAGAAGGGCGGCTTCGGCCTTGAAAGTGTTTTTTGAGCATGACCTATGCAAGTCCAGATCTGTTCAAATGATGACAGTCTGGCAATTGGGAACCGTAAGAGATTCAATTCGAATGGGAGGTCGAGGAGAGAAGACGACTGTGATGGGGTTGTACACCTTCGGCACAGCCACGCCCTATTCCTTCATTGGAACCGTCAAGTTAAGAAACAAGGATCTGTTCGTATTTTCATTCAATCCTCTGTTCTGTGGATCAGTTATTTTGTATCTTTGGAAATGTACAGGTCGATATTCCCTCAGCACTGCTTAGTTGTACTAAATCAACAGTCCAACTCTTCGGTTGTCCGTGAGCTCAAAGTTTGGCAAACGAAGCATGGCTACTTCAAGTTAACGTCCATGATCCTTGTTCGTTGGAAAACCATTGTATAATAGTCCAATCACAACATGAAATTTAAAGCCAAATCTCTAGGTAAGGGCACTACTAAGTACCGCTCTTCTATGTAAAATCCAATGCTGAGCCTCGATAGATTTTTTCTGAGCCTGCGCTTTACCGACCGGAGCAGCAAACGGGTAGTCTGTGTATCCGTGCGGGTCAACACTTCCCGGCCCATAATAGCGCGGACGCTCACCAACAGTGAGCGTAATGCCATGAAGAAGACGATATGGAAAGTCCGGCTTAAAACAGGTTTCAATTGAACCCCCCTGTGTGCAAAAACTCACATTGGCAATATACCTGCGGGCAAACGCAACAAGTTCACCTTTTTCCTTTGCAGCGGCGAAGGCAGTCTCTCGAGTGTAACCCCCGGCGGGAGCTGGATGCGAACGGCTAGCGTCAGTGGGAGATAAGGTAGGCGGGGACCAACGGAGCACCGTCGCGTCGTCTGCCGCCATGACGACACTTTTCTTTCTGCTCACGACGCTCACCATCTCGAGCGCCGTCGAACTCGCATCGCAGATTTTTGCTGCCCCACCCTCCACTCCCTCTTTTAGCGACCACGCTTGGTAACTTACCTCTAATCTACCTTGACACTAAACATCAAACAGTGATCGGGCCACGGCAAATCTACACCATCTCGAGTACGCCAGAAACCTCGAGCAAAGGCAACCTGAGGCTGAGTCTTTGGCAGCGCGTTACGCAAAAACTCGCGATACCACCAGGCCCTGCACCTGAACACCACCTTCCATGGGCACGGAAATCGAGCCGAAACGCGTAGAGAACCGCCCAGTCGTAATTGCGGCAAACGACAGATCGAGGACGTCCTGCATGAGGCACTCGCCGAACGCGGGTGCTACCACGAGCCTGGTCATGAACAGGCAATCATCTTAGTCTAGTTGGGGCTAAAGTTACCGGGTCCGAGGCACAAGCAATCTTAGAATCTAGATAGTCAATGTCTTTAGGGTAGGGTGGGAGTATTTTGGCGCGGGCCTGTTAAGAAACAGCCGGGGTGAAGCAAGGAGTCGATCACGGTCCACGCGTCTACTGTGCCGGATGAGTGAGAGGGCGGAACCAAAAAAAAACCGAAACATGTAGATGATTACACTCAGATTTACTCTGGGCCCGGATTTGGAAGAAAAAGCTTGGAAAAAGTACAGCCGAATTTCCCCAGATTTAACAAGCTCGTCATCTCATAAAAATATTTAGTTTTCAGACTGCTACGGTCACGGTGCTCCGGGGTCACCTACTATGGGTGTGGTACAGAGTTGGTTCTTTTACTAGGTTCAATCTCGGGGGATAACATCGACTTTCGGACTTGTTCGCATCCCTTGGACCTATAAAACACGGCAGGTAAGGCCGAAACTGAAAGTTGACGCGTTCTCAAAGCAACATATTTCTTGCTCGCCCGAAATTCATAAGCGACCGTTGAGCGACCGCCGCTTCGTTATCAGGGGTACACTTGAGAATTCGTTTGTGCCAATGAGTCTTATTATGAAAATAAATTTTCTTCTAGTGCTCATACTAGTGGACTCTGACCGAACCTTGCAGACATTCATGTTCAACCAAAGATGTAGATTGGGTCCACTCTGGATATAGTTTGATACATCACATATCCCCGACGGAAGTAAACGTAAGGATTTGTATAGGAACGGAAATATCACAAAGGCGCGACACGGTCACGTATTCCCGCCAACAGGATAGCCTCAACAGTATAGGATTCGGACTTGCTCTCCGGGTTACGCGTAATATTAAAGATGGTGGCGGTATTTTAAGGAGCGTTTCAAATGCTGCGCTATAAAAACCCCACTCGGGAGTCAGGTCTTCAACCTACACCCTAATTCATATTTCGTTCTTCATTCCAGACAACATTACGAGCACCAAACGTCCCGCAATCCTGCACTGTAGCAATAATGGCCACACTTTCGATCCCGCCCGAGTACCAACACCAGCTGGAGCTCGTCGAGGTCGTAGACACGCGGACCGACGATGATATCCTGCAAGCCCTTACCAAGCATGCACCAGTCACGTCGGAGAAAAATATCTGGGCGTTCTGGCATCGGGGGTGCGCAACATGTCCGGCTGGTGCCAGCGTAATGTCACTGATTGGGTGCGTATCTGCGGCCCAGATTGGACGGTTCGCATCCTCGACAACGTCCCCGACTCGCCCAACTACGCACTGAACTACCTCCCGCGAGCGCTTCTCCCTGAGCCTTCGTCGAGCGTAAAATGGATGGACCATATGCCGGCCCCATAGTGCCGACTTTCTCCGAGGCGCTTGTCTCTACGAGCATGGCGGCGTCTACATGGACGTGGGGAGCATCTTGTTCAGGGATATGGACCGCATCTGCTGGAACGAGATCGAAGACCCCAACAGTCCCGTCCAGGTCGCGGTGCCGCTGATGTACAAGCAACCATCGCCAACCACTTCGTGGCTTCTCGCAAAGGAGATCCTTTCATCAAACGATAGTGCGTCGAATCAAAATTGCAATTTAAACTCTTCCACCAACACCATGCAATAGGCACGACCTCTTCACCCATCTCTGGAAGGGCCACACCAACTACAAAGGCCTTCTCGAGAGCCCGCTGGTAGACTTCGGCGCGGAGATCAGCTTCGATGAGTCCCGCGCGAGCAACTTCACGTGGGACTTTAAGGTTGACGTCAAGACCGTCATGGAGTACATCACCCAGGTGCTCTGTTGGACGCGGCTGACCATGCTCGAAGACGCCGGGGACGGGTTCTCGTGCGCTGACTACTGGCAGAACCACGTCCTGTGTATCGACGTGCTGCAGGAGAACTGGGGCGCCGAGGCCGTCGTCGGTTTCGCGAGTGGTGGGCAGGGCATATTCGAGCTGTTGACCATGGAGCGGGATGGTAATACGAGTTCGGAGAAGTATAAAAAGGCGGAGGAGATGGTGTGGAGAATGCTGACCAGGTCCAGCATGCAGAAAATCACGCATGGGAAGGGGCTCACTAATACAGTTGCTCTCGGCGTGATTTGGGATATGAAGGAGAACGAGGGCAAGGATCGCGAGCCGGGGACTTTTGCTGAATTGCTGAGGTACGGCTCGGTCCATTTCCGGCAGAAGCGGGAGAGAATCGTAACGATAGAGGCTGAGAAGGCGCCGAAGACGATGAAGAAAGGCGTGCTTGAGCCATGATTGGTTCTTCTTTGGATCGCCGGCTAGGCGCACTAGTAGAGAATGTATTTGATCTTCATTTCTTCCAATTCCTTAGAGCCATAAATCCAAACCCCATTAAATGAGAACCCACTGCAAATCTATATCATCTCGAGTCCGCCAGAAGCCTCGAGCAAAGCAGCGCGCTATGAAAAATCTCGAGATTACCATCTGCGGTACACCGACAGATCGAGGAGGTCCAGCGTGAGGCACTGCGAGCCTGGTTATGAACTGAAACACATGGTTAGGGTTCAGGTCATCGGGGCTGGCCCATGGGTAGTCACAGATGGCCAGTGTTTTAAGGTTAGGATGAAAGCGAGAAGTGGAACATGGTCCAGGCGCCGTCAACTGTGTCGGATGGGTGAAATGGCGGAATTAAAAAAACGGAACTTGTACTGACCGGTTGTCTATGTCAGAAACCATGTCACGGTGAAGAAGGGTGTTCCCGAGTTGCTGGATGGCCCATTGTATGGTTGGCACGTCGTGTGGTTCCACGAGAGTCAGCACCAGTGAGTCCACATCGGAAAGATGATTAAATGTGTATAGCCAGAATCGAGCCACAAGGCCTCAAAATGAGGTCCAGACTGTGCAACCGCTGAGGTGGCATCGCGGTAACGGGGGATCTGCCATTGAACGGTCATGGTTAAAGTTGGGTTGAAGAGCAACGAAAATCATGGACACAGCCACAAATTCCCTTTTTGATGTGCTTGGCGTCATTGACCTCTCTATCCTGAATCCGAGACGTGTTGGTTTCCGTTTGCTGCCACTGATATGGCAGGTCCTTCGCCGTATGATGCATTCGCGCATACATTCCTCTGCTCTCACCCCCGGAACTGTTCACTACAGTGGCCACAACAATGGCAACAAGGGCGACACTAAGAGCTAGCTGCTAGATTCAATTGATTTCGCGCCGATGGGTACCTAAACGGAGACGCGCAATTTTCCAGCGCCCGGAGGTGTAACTGGTTACTCGTGAGCGTTGTCCTACACCGGATCTCTGTCTCAGCGGTTTCTTCTGGCTTGAAACCCGCTTCGTGATGATATGGCCGTCGCCCTGTTACCTTCAAGTTCCCCGGCGCGTATAACGACGGGGCCTATAAAAGACCCATTCGAAGGACCTTAAACCTTGCCTGGTGCCCTGGAACCCACCGTAAATTTCTACACGTCCTTCAAAACTCATATTTTTATTCCCTTTTAATTATCCACCATGCACGACACCCGCTTCCAGTACCTTGCTCTCTTGACGTTGATAGCCGTAACGACTGTCATGGCCCTCCCAGTCGGCATGAATGTGCGGACTGCTGACCTTGGGAAACGGAAACACAGTACAACCTCGGCCGACCCTACTGCCACCTCGACTGCCACCTTGGCTGACCCGACTCTCACAGGCAATAGTACGACGGGCTCTGCAGGGAGTAGCAACGGCCTTGATGCTCTTTTCCCTGTATCCAACTCTGTCTCCAAATGGACGACTTTCCCTGATGCCCCCGACGCCCTTCCGCTCTCTAACGACACGCTGAAGCCGTTTAAGATAGAGAATGGGATGACACACAACCTCGTATCTGCTCCGGACGGGAAACTAGCCATGCAGGCGATCTACCCCGAGGGATCGTATATCCCGAGCAAACAGCCTTTGGGTGGCTTCTCGTTCTACGCCCCGGGGCCGGACTCTGTGAATTTAACAACGGCCAAAGAGGCCACGTTTGGATATTCCGTCATGTTTCCCGAGGGCTTCCAATTTAACATGGGAGGGAAATTGCCCGGTATTTGTACGTGGGCCCCCTACTTTTCTCCTCGTTTCTGAAGTTTTTTTCGCAGACGGCGGGGACGATGCGGAGACCGCTGTCTCGTGTTCCGGCGGCCGGAGGGATCACTCCTGTTTCTCCGCGCGGCTCATGTGGCGGCCAAATGGCGCGGGAGAGCTGTACACGTACTTACCGGACAGTTCAGAGGGCTCACAATTCGCAGCCAACGACAAAATCTGCGACATCCCGAATTCGGACTGCAACCCCACGTACGGGGCCTCCATCTCGCGCGGCGCGTTCACCTTCGTTCCTGGGAAGTGGACAACCGTGAGCCAGCGCCTGAAGCTTAATACCCCGGACCAGGCGGACGGCGAGCTGGAGTTGTTCGTCGGCGGGCAGAGCGTCATCAGCGTCTCGGGGATAATCATTCGAGATAGTCCTGAGGGGCGCATGCGGGGGATGCAGATGCAGACGTTCTTCGGAGGGTCGACAACGGAGTGGGCGTCGCCTGTGGACCAGGAGGTGTACTTTGCTGATTTCTCAGTGGCGATAGTATCTACATTGTAGTGAATTGGTTCGTGCTCGTAGCTTTGGATGCAAGTGATATGCCCTAGTTTAATGTTTGCGTTCATTTTACATTATACTCTCGAATACTTCCACTTCAGCGAGCGAGTTCACAATGGCTTGCTGAATATCCGTGAACAGATTGTCCTCCGCGGCTTTTGTCCGATTTCATTGTCCTAAAGTTGGACGGACAATGGCGCGTTGCCTCGAAAGCAAAGGGAACATGTCTCTGCCGGACAACACTCGCAAGGAAACACTTTTGGGTCATGGACAGTCCAGCCAGGACCTGACAATGGTAGAACTGCTCTGCAGGTGGACGACGAGACAATTAAGACGCGCTTCAAGCAATTCTTTATCAGGCATATCATAGGATGTGAAGGATTATGTATGCATGACATGGACGGTACGAGGAGAAGAGAAACCACGAGCGACGAGATATCTACTCTGCGTCGACAACAACCGTTTGCAGGCCCTACAAGCGAGTCAGTATGCACATAGGAAAAAAAATTGACCACCACACGCCTTGAATGAAGGGACCGAGACGTAGGATGCGTATGTGTACAGCTTCTCTTTTGCGTTCTCCTCGTCATTCCGCTTGCCTGCGCACAGAAGATGTATGAGCACAAATTATTTCGGGCCGCAAACGAGGACGAGGATGAGGACGCACGCTCCAGCTTTACGCGCAGACGGTGGGGGACGCTCTTGATGCCGCGGGCCCAGATCTCCTTGTTCAGCTCGGGGTCGATGCGGACGTCCGTGGTGCCCATTGTCTTTTGGGCAAAGTCGATGACGGACTTGACGGCCCACGGGGCGCGCTTTTTGAAGGAGCGGCCGTGCACGCGCTTGTGCATGTGGATGGTGTATTCCCGGGTGACCACATCCTGCAGCGCAGAGCGAGTCTTACCGCCGGTCTAGTAACAAAAATTTGAGTCCGGCAGCATAGGATGTTATGGCGAATAGGGACCTTTTTTTTGGGTGTCGGTGCCTAGAAATGGAGTTAGACAGAGGTCAGAGAGAGCAGGACGGCAAGGACGATGGACTGACCATTCTTGCGGCCTGTGGATGTCGATGATGAGGAAACCTAGCGGTGGTGGCGATGTCGGTGGCGATGCTGGTCCTGCTTAGTAGCACGTGAGTCAGTGTCACGTTGGGTCATGTATGTGACTGTCAGCCACTTGTGACCTGTCACGTTGATATGTCAAAAGACCGACGATCATTGATGCTTTCCTGATTGGGACTTTCCTTTGTAGCGGCTACATTCGCGATGCCCATTGTGCTCGATGCGCGTCTCCCATTGTCCCTTTCAGCATTCTCGAACGGCATTGTTTCTGATTCTGGTTATGAATGAGATCCAGGAACAATGGCTCTCTAAATACAAAGAAATGATCGACCACGGTTAATCGGAATCTGATCCTGTGGCCAATGTGTGTCCACTGTTCTAGCGCGTATAAAAGGAAGGAGGTCCAACCGCAATTTCTCAAGCAACTCTACCTTCGAGTTACTACCTCCACAGTCGTTGTCTTTGCAACTCCCTTCGTCTTCTCTGTTGCAACCTCGCACCCTCTTTCCAACAACCTAACCTAACAATGCGTTTCTCTGCCGCCCTCGCTGTCTTCTCCCTTTTCGCCGCCTCTGCCTCGGCGAGCGTCACCCCTCTTCTGCGTCGCCAGTCTCCCCCTGGTATGAATTTTTTTTCTCTCCCTTATTTCATTGTTGCTTATTTATTTCATCTCAGCCTGCGAGTTGCCTTGCGTTACCAACCCGAATCTCGGTGGATGCAAAGCGGGCGACAACACCTGCCTCTGCAACAACGACGTGTTCGTCCAGAGCACGTTCCAGTGCATCCAGGCCGCCTGCACCGGCCAGGACCTCCACGACGCCATCGCCGGTGCCGCCGCCCTCTGCGCTGCCGTGGTATGTTTACCCCTTCCCTTTCAAAATGAAATAATTTTACTGACCCCGCTCTCCAGCATGTCACTCTAGTCTCTGCCGCAGGCGCTGAATTCTCCGCGACCGCCTCGCTCGCTTCCGCTGCGACCACTCCTGCGTCCAACACCGCCGCCGCCACATCTCCTCCGTAGGTTTTCTTCAACCTCCTTGCTTGTCCTCGTACTAATATTGCTCTAGCGCTTCCCCCTCTCCCACCACCAACGGCGCGCTCTCATCGTCCGCCAACGCGCTCCTCGGCCTCGCAGCCATCGGCGCCGTCGCGCTTGCTCTCTGAGCTCGCATTGACACACATACCGCATCAAAACGCTGCCTCGCAGCCGCTGCATGTCCACCCACCCACCCAACCGACTACGACTATCCACCCACCGCCGCACGCGACCCCAACTACCTTCACGTACATACACTTACTCTTACTTACTTGCCTACGCTGAGCCGTAGTACATACACATGATTCGCTATCTATTTGCATCGTCTGTATCTTATTGGTTTCCTCCTCTGTGCATCCCCAGTATATTTTTAGTTACACTGAATGAAGAATGATTGCGAAAAATTAAAATGGAGTGTGCGGAATTTAGAGCAAGAATTTCGGTACGACGAGGTTAGGGATCCAAATCCGCTTGCACATCGGCTTCAAGCTCGAGACTCGCTCGCAGTATTCTACTGCACATGGTGCCAGTCCTTCTTTTCTCATGAGGCGTTCGCGATCGTGTCCATGGGCGACGGTGGGCGCGTTCTGATAGTTTGCTTTAAGCGACTGTCTCCTGTCCGCCAATCTCATGAAGCGGTTCAGGGACTGTGGGCGCGGTCTGATAGATTTTTTTTTTACGCGACGGTTCTCGACTATTTTCTGACGGCTGCCAGTGCCATTAGCCGCCGCTGTTGGACTCGCTCGCTACTCCATTGACAACAAATTCAATCGGCTTTCCCTTCGCCGTCCGACTGTGGCGGCCCCGTTCATATGAACATATCATACATACATTTTTTTTCGCGACAGCTCTCGAAATACATACGCTCGCTATAGCTACTCAGGCACCACATACGGCTTCCCCTCCATACTCCCCCTTTCCCTCTTCGCCGCGCCCCTCACCCTCGCCCACTCCGCGCGGTCCTCCTCCGTCAGCCCCAGCGCGAAATCCAGTGCGCGCAGGTGCACAGGCCGAATGTCGCACTTCTCGCGAATCATCGCCTGCACGTTCGGCGGGAGCGATGCGACGCGCTCCGCGGGCGGGCCGACGATCTTCTGACCCACGCCGCACCCGCAGACGCGGCAGAACGTCGCACCGCCGTACTGCTTCCCGACGGGGCTGAAGTACACCGCGAGCGCGTCGGGCGGCGAGACGTGCATCGGCACGCGCGAGAGCGGGCGCGGGTACGTGTATATCCCCGCATGCTAGACACGCATGAGTGTTAGCATCGTATTAAATAATTTATCGAGTATGATAAGACGGCGACCGACCCGGATACAGGAGCTACAATCGCACTCCAGGACCTGATTATTCTCCGTGTCCAGCGGACCAGTGCTTTCGAGCAACCAGGGGCTCTTCAGCGCGAAGGTGACGGCGCCGCAGTGGCAGCTCCCGGGGTAGATCTTCTCCCCCTCCGCCAACGGCTCCGCCGTGAGCTCTGCCAACCCGGGGAACACAGGGGGCGTGTATGCCAGAGGCGTTGCGGGTCCTGGATCTTCCTTGACGCTCAAACTCCACAGGTCGACGTCGCGGAACAGGCGCGCGTTGAGCGCGACGGCACCGTCTGGCGCGAGGTCGTTCCGCACGATGCCGAACGGCGTCCCGCACGTCCCGCAGAAACGGTGCGCGACTTGCTTGCTGTTGAACGCGTAGTCCGTGAGGACGCCGGCGCCGAGGCCGTCGGTGCCCGCGCCTTTGGTTACTGTAATCGCGGACTTGAGGGGGAAGACGAAAAGGTAGCCTTTCTTTGTGCAAATTGAACAGAGGCAGGAGTGCAGAGGGGTGCTTTCCAGAGCGGGAAGAACGACGGAGAATTTTATGGCGCCGCAGTGGCAGTTGCCCTCGTAGGTCTTTGTATCGGCGTCGGCCATGATGGAGGAGGGGTGAGGTGACTCATTTGCAAAGGCGGGATCGCGAGATGTCGTACTGTCTTAGTCTAAATTTGGAACTCGTTATTTCAGTCGATTCGGTTCATGAAAGTCAAGCCATCCATGGCTCATGGAAATCTATTCCACACTTGTACTAAGAAGCCTCCATCGAATGCATATCAAAAAACGGCAAAATATTGGCCGTCGTCGCATTAAAAGTCGTAACCCCTCCATCCAGCCCCGCCGTGCCAGGCCACGAGTGCCCCAGGCCGTCCACCGTAAAGCCATTCACCACCGCGTGGTCGTTCTTCGCGGAGCAGTCCGACTGCTTGAGCGTGGTGTCCTTGTGCGGGTGCGACACGATCGCATTGAAGCCCAGGTCGTTCGCGGCGGCGGCCTTGGCGCTGAGGGACGCGCAGCCGTTGCGGTCCGCCCACGCCTCGCGGTACTCCGTGATGTTCGGCGTTGCGTCTGCAGCCAGCCAGTTTCAGTCAGAATGGAATGCAGGGGAAGAACGGAGGGAGGCGGCGCACACTCGGTCCGGTTCTGGTGGTCCGCGGCCTGCCCGTCGAATGGGATGATTCTATCAGCGAGGCCATGGAAGTTTATTATCGGGACGGCGCGCCCGGGGTTACAGTCCGCTGGGTTTGCGCCAGCGTAGAGGGCAGCTGAGACCGGCGCGAACGCTGCGAATAGGCTCGCCGTGGCGGGCGTGCATGCGAGGAGGTTGGTGAATCCACCGCCCTGGAAGACGTTAGCAAAATTGGGACAGAGGACAGAGGAAGAAACTCCGCACATTGCTTTTGCCGGACGCGTAGAATCGGTTGGAGTCGAGACAGAGATTGTCCGACAGTTGTTGGACCATTTGTTGCGTGAATGCGATCTGGATATGCACTGAATTAGACTCGGTAGTCAATGGGAGGAGGAACTACTCACGTCGTCGACACCAGGCTGGCGGAGCGGCGTCGAATCAGTGGCAAGCACGAAAGCCGGAGATGGACACGTACCGGGGAGTAGGGTGCACCTTGCCATGCCCGAATACTCTCATTCCCGTTCTTCCCCGGACCGAACTGGCCATTGGGATACACAGCAACAAGGCCCTAAAACACGTTATTATCAGCAACTTATACTTCAATTCACGACTCCGACAACCCACCTTCCCATTCAACGTCAGCCCCTTCTCCGACAAGCCAGTGATCAACTCCTGCTTCTTGGCGTTCCCCTTGAATCCATGAAAACTCAGCACAAGCGCATGGGGCGTAGTCGGATTGTAGTTGGCGGGAATGTGGACGAGGAAAGACCGGTCCCCCATCGTGATGTTGGCGTGGTTGGTGTCGTCGAAATCCCAGCTCGAAGCCTGGCTGCAGCCCGCCGTCGCGTTTCCCGGCGCCGTCGACGGAGCCATATCAGCGGGGTCCGAGCCCGAGCCCGAGCCCGAGCCCGAGTCCGCGTCCGCACGCAGGTGGAATCGTCTGTGCGGGAGACCGTTCACCGCAGTCGCCACGAACGCCAAAAGAGCAATAGACTGGAAAAGCATGATGAACTCCAGAGTCCTTCGTCCTTCGTCCTTCGTAAGAAAAGTGTGTGTCGACCTCGAGGGAGTATGGATGGATGGATTGAAAACCGCTAGACAGAACCAGTCCGACTAGCCTCTATTGTCCCAATGGCAAAAAAGTTGAGAAGAGAAAGAGAAAGGGAAAGGGAATCCAGGTCCTACGTTAAATGGACGTAAAAACTCAGAAGAAAGCCCATGGCCACGCGGCGGCGTTTGAGCATGCGTTTCGTTACACAGCCTGCGGAGTCCCGATTCAACGCGTCGTTTGGACGGTTGTTCATCTTGATTTTGTCTCCGCCCGAAAGCATTTGTCATTTGAGCTATAAGTATCGATGCACGTCAAAAATAAAAAATAAAAATAAATCTTGAAAGGCAACTTGAGCTGCCAGTGAGTGGCGCTGAGGGCATATATTGGTGTGTTTGGCACGGGCTTCCTTTGTCGCACGGTTGACATGATTCAGCCGCCACCACTTCGCTCCGCCCGTTCTTCGCGAAATCTTCGTCAATCCGGGACTTTCTGCACCCATTCTGTAGCTATCCATCGGGCCACGAACTCTGGATGTAAGTGGGCAAGAATAATCAAGATCTACATGCACTAGGTGGCCAAGAAGAATGGACTCTGATTCCGAGGGGTGAAGTTCGGCCACCCTCATATCATAAGACCCTTTGGCGGAACGAATCTGGATCTTGGAAAGATCTTTCGACATTGGGTGGGCCACAGCTACCACGGCTTGTTAGGATTTTTGTTGCTAGAGTTCTCTCGTACTGCTGCACACAAGAGGAAATCAGCTGAATTTGATGTCCAGGGGTTCCAGATTTTTTTGTGGGAATAGTGGCCACTAGGGTTTGATATGGCGCTCCATTTATATTCTTTTACTTGCTATGAAACCATCCCCACTGACTTTTGAATCAGTTTGGATCTTTTCTGTCGTGCAGCACCCGGTTAGCTCAGTGTGCTGGGTTTCGGCATCAGACTGCGGCACTGCCTGCCCGAAGCAAAGTTTTATGCCCCCCCTGCATGTCTCAAGTACCATCAAAGTATATCAAACCCTTCTTCTATGACCTCTATCAAATTTCGGGGGTGCTGGACATTCAATACTGAGCGGCAATCGTGGATTTGAACGAGTGGCCGACTAAGCCATCAACTGCCATTTTCGGAATGTCGCCCGAAAGAAATTCACTGTGACTTTAAATCGTCGCTTGAACTAATCAAAGGACGTCAGACATGTAGTGGGTACATTTTGAGGATGCTGGGAGCTATCTGAGCTATATAAATTGACGCTGAATGCTTAGGTGGCCGACTAAGCAGTTGACGATGGTATAGGCCCAAAAGTGCTTATATTTCGGAAAGTGGCACCACTTTCTGGGATTAGAGAGATAGGATCGAATCGATGTTATACACAATGTGGTTCGGCTGCAGCGGTTCTGTGCTCCATTGCACAAAACCCCTGGACTTTCCTCAAACTCTCCCGAATTTATGATCATTCTACGTATTCTCCCGAACAAAAAAGACGACGAGCGCCTTGCAAACAGTTGTCCTTCAATCGCTCCGCCATTCTCTCATGCTCTCTATCTTTGACTCGGAGTGGAGCCAATCATTTGTGTTCTTCCTAGTGGCTGGCAGCACTCTGGCAGCCGGCCGAAACAATCCGGCGCTGCGGGATTCTCTTGGTAACCAGCTGACCACTTTCCTCACCCTCTCAGGGTCCTGAGGCTCAGCTACTCCTCAAGTGTGGATGTTCTTTCTTTGAAGTCCAATTTCATGGGAATCGCTAGATCTTTTAATGGACAGCGCATGCTACTGGTTCCGCGCGAGGGTTTTTTTAGCGACCTCGAAGTCCGATGAGAAGATACATATAAGTAAGCAATGTCTTGTCGATGTCCGGCTCACTCTGGACAAAAGGCGCGATTCTGCAAAGTCCAGTCCGAGAATCGACCATGATGCAGCTCTTCCAATTCTTCTCCTACATCTCCCTTCTCGCTCTCCCAGTCTCCGCCCAATCCTCCACCCAACCAACAGTCAAAACTCTTAACGGGACCTACGTCGGCACCTTCCTCCCTACCTTCAACCAAGACTTCTTCGGGGGAATCCCCTACGCCCAACCTTCTCGTCGTTTCGTCCCCGCTCAATCCCTCAATGAACGATTCAGCGAAGTGAAACAGGCGTTGAATTACTCGGTGGGGTGTGTAGGTATCGGCGCGGAGGATATTGGTTATGTGCAGGGGGAGGATTGCTTGACGGTTAATGTCATTAGACCGACGGGTGTGAAGCCGGGACAGGGGTTGCCGGTGTTGGTTTGGATTCATGGTAGGTTGTTTCTTTTTACTGCTGTAGGAATAAGCTAAGAGACGCTGACGTTGGCCTGTAGGTGGTGCATACATCATGGGATCGTCGGACAATATCCGATATAATGGAAGTTTCAATGTTCAGCGGTCCGTTAACATGAGCAAGCCCATCGTAAGGCTCTCATCTTCCCTTCGGAAATGTTTCTAATCCTTTCGTAGATCTTCGCCTCCTTCAATTATCGTCTTACAGCCTATGGCTTCCCTGTCGGCGACGAACCCAGACAGGCTGGTCTACTCAATTTAGGATTGAAGGACCAGCGCCTTGCTCTCCATTGGATCAATGAAAATATCGCAGCATTTGGAGGCGACCCGTCGAAAGTGACAATTCAGGGTGAGAGGTACCGTCAAGTCCAAGTTGATTACTTTATTATGTACTGATGTCACCTGCTTTAGTGCCGGTGGAAGTTCCGTATTCCAACACATGCTTGCTTTTGGTGGGAGGAATGATCATCTCTTCCGTGGTGGTGCGTCCCTCTTATCCTCTTGTTTCCACTTGAATAATGTTGACTTCCCTCCAGTTATCTCCGAAAGCGGATACTGGGCCCCCTTGATGTCCTCCAATCGCGCCGCCACATACAACGCAACATGGAACAGACTCCTCTCCATCACGAACTGTTCGGACATCGCATGTCTCCAAGCTCTCCCTCTTTCCACCTTCAACGCTTCAGTGGCGCGAGTTGGCTCAGTGGCCTTTAATCCGGTCGTTGATGGTGATTTCATTAAGGTGGATCCGGCAGGGCAGGTTAGTGATGGGGAGTTTGTGAAGGTTCCATTGATTGTTGGCGGCGAGTCGGCTTGTGTATTCTTTAATCCCGAGTACTGAATTACACGGAACAGCGAACTCGGACGAAGGGACTACCTTCATGACTCGCGGTATTAATTTCGATTCAGATTTGGTCAATGCGATTCTGGCAAGGAATTCCAGTGTGTCTTTTCTTTCTATGCCAGTTTGCAGATTATATATTGGTTTCGCAGCAAACTACGCCTTCACCAGTGCAGCAGATGTACAACAAATCTTGCAACTCTACCCCGATGACCCTGCTCAAGGTGTTCCTATTGGTACAGGAGACGGTATACTATCGACTGGATTCCAGGACAAGAGAGTGAGCTCTCTTTCGCTTGCAACTTGGGTCCAATTCCTCAGTGAGGCACTCTACACAGAGCGGGGCCTTCTTCGGCGACGCAGTCATGGTTGGACCCCGACGTGCTTTTGCCCAGGCGAATGCCAAAGGGGCAGCTACATTCTCGTACAGGTTCAATCAACCGCCTTATCATTTCCCGATAGATCTTGGTGGTACGTCCTCTTAGATACCTTTCTCGAGGGTATCTCTAATCAAGTTTGCTGTTAGCGAATCATTTTTCTGAGATTGCCTATGTGTTCAACGACCGAAATAACAACACCGCGCTACCCTCTAACCAGCCTCTTGGTCCTCGAGTCATCGACGCCGAACTCGCTCTGCTCATGAGTAGCATGTGGATTTGTACGTTCCCCATCTCCCCATCTTCTGGTTCATACCCCCTGCTTATGTTTTTTCAGCTTTCACGCACGACCAAACCCCCAACAACAATCTCGTCGCCGGTGCACCCGTCTGGCCTTCGTATGGTCCGAGTGGTGGACAGCATATTGTGTTCCAGGGATTTGGAGGTGGGAGTTTAATTGAAAACGACAATTTTAGGGAGGCGGGGATTGCATTTATTAATCAAAAGACGGCAGAGGTTGCGAAGGCTTTGTGAGTACTTTCAGTTCGTAGGATAAGCAGAATTGTCTTATCTACAAATTTTAAACACGACTACTGTCGGTGCCGTTCTAGGTGATAAAAAAAACTCCTCTCCTTCAAAAAATCCACTCAAAGTACCAGCACTATCCGCCGCGGCCATTTTCAATGTCGTTTTTTGGTCAGCCACATCCATTTTTTTCGACCTCATCTCACTTCACTCTCTTTAGAAATTACGATCGAGTGTCTTTCTGAAGCCTTTCAACTCTCTGGCTCTAATGTTACTGATTCATGTGTTCGCTGATGCACCGGCCCGGAACTCGGATCATGTATTGTGTCATTCTGGCATGATGTAGTCTGCCGGAACAAGAGGCAGGGCAAAATATTGCCTCCACAAAATTGTGCAAGAAATCAAACGCGGTTTGAGAGACGGTGTTTCCCTACGCCGGTATGTACGCATTTTTCGGTAGAGAAAGAATGCAGCGGAATCAAGGGCACTGGTAGCGGCATGAAGCTAAATATAGATGATATGTTCCAGCGACGCAATGTGAAAATCATAGGGCGAAATCCATGTGCAGAAAAATACACGCAGAACCCACCCGCTTTCAAGTAGGGCCACGAGGTGCGACGTTGGGAGGCAGTGATAAATAAATATATTAAATGCCGGAATCAATGATGTAGACCGTTTGCGCAGTTTTGTTTCGGAATACTGTTGCATTTCGTTCAATTGGTACGGGTGTGATACTTTGTACGAACGGAACCTTTCGTATGGCATCCAAATTTGGGAATTTGATCCATCGGCTAGTCTTCGGCTAACCTCGGCAAGCGTCGGCAGGTGATCATATCCCGTCGCATGCCTCGCCAAGAGCTGAGCGATCTCTGGATCAGCCAATAAGTCCCACGACCCCCCCCCCAGAAAAAGGAAATTTCATCAGTTGCCATCACAGCATCATTTGTCAGCACATTCCGGTTTTCAATGTTCATATGCAGTAAGAGCTCAAAGTCATGACAATGTGTATGGGTACCTATTCTATGGTGAAAATATCACCTCTGGCACTGTGAGCAATGAATGCCACGATGCTGGACGACTTTCTGGCGATCACCGAGTGATCATCAGCTTATCTAACCATATTGCCAGATCCAGAGATCGCTCAACTCTTGTGCCTCGCACTGACGAAAACCCTATATATTTTCCAACCAGGCTGGGAGGGCCCCTCCTAAAAAAAAAATCGAAAATGGGTGCACATATAGATCTTGGTGAGAAAATGATATTCAGTCTATAAACTTGGGTGTCACTGTGTTCCGACCCGAGTAACGACGAGAAGAATGGGAATGGGACTCGTCCATTCGTCGGCTAACCTCGCTTAGCTCGCTTAGACTCGTTGATAATGGGACTGGTCCGCGAGATGATGGGACTGGTCCCCGAGAATGGGACTCGGACATCAATTGGTTTAAACCCCGCCCGCCGGCACCACGCAGTGGGCCCCTGCGGTGAGTGGAAGCCCCACACAGTGGGCCCAGCGGCGAGCATCAAGGGGGGGTCCACGGGGGTCTCCCCTGTGCTAGAAACATTAAAAAGACTAAAAATAAGCTGAAATAGTTAAATATTCTCAGAGAAAAAAAAATTAGAGCTCCAAGCAGTGGGTCTCTGCAGCGAGCGGAAGCCCCACACAGTGGGCCAAGTGGCGAGTGCCCAGGGGGGTCCGCGGGGGTCTCCCCCGCACTAGATTAATCTTCTACGGCGAGAAATTGCGAAAGAGTGGCAAAAAATAAGAAATAGCATGTAATAAAATACTCGGATGTGCCGTCAGGCAAAAGGAAGGGAGTCTGGGGGGAACACCGTTCCCCCCAGCAGTAGATATAGTCGAAACACGGGTTAAAATACACCTGTATACTGTACTATTTCGACCAAATGTTCAGGTGAAGGGTGACAGAGGGTCATGAACTGAACATTTTTGGCCTAGGTGACGGTGACATTCCGATTTTGAGGCCCAAATAAGCCGAAAAAGGCCAAAATTTCCGGTCCGGCATTCGCCGGACTACCATATATGGCAACTTTTCCATGATTGCCGAGGAATGAACATCCAAGAAAATGAACACCTTAGGTGACAGGTGACACCCCGTGAACATTTGGTCGAAATAGTACAGTACACCGAGAACCAAGAATCGGCTGTGCGATGCCGATAATGATGAATTGATGGCAATGATCAAATTGCCATCAAGAATGGGATTCGCTTAAATTTGACCAGTCCCATTCCCATTCTTCTCGTATAGACTCTTCCAACCCTTTCTAGACTCAGCCTGAGTGTAGGGACCCAGAAGTAGCTACACCAATGATTGAGGCTAGGTGCCTACAGCATAGTCTGTGGAGATCTGCCTAGCTCTGGCTGGCTTAGTGTAGGTCGGTCTAGGTCTGGGAGGATCTGTGTAGGCCGTCACAGGTGCTTGTAGCCACCTAAAACAAGGGGAAGGCATGCAGATACTCAAAATATTAGCTAATGGAACTGTTGCTCCGCGAGTTCTTCTGGTGCAACTGTCCAAAAATCGCACAACAACTAGTCCCTGCGCAGCTGAATTTTGAGGATCACAGTGTACAGAGAAACTTGATGGTCTCCATGGAACTGCAAGCAATGTGCAAGACAAAAAAAACATTCAAAAGGGAAGTCTAGGTCTGTGCAGCTGAGTTTAGGGAGCTAGCCTTGCCTTCCACAAGCTACCCTCATCTACACTTACCTGAGTTTAGGGGCCTTACTGGGTACTCCAGAAGCCAAACAAACATTACATGTAGTCGCCTAGATGGGGGGCTGTGTAGTAATCTACACTGACCTAACTCCATCTAGCACAACCTACAGTACCTAGCCTCAGCTGAGTCTAGGACGGGTCGGAACGCAGTGTGTGTTCACACTTGTTGATTTGCCATGGACATTTTGATCACAAGCAGGGCCGCAACCAAAGCCACAGGCTGGGGGGGGCGCCCTAAAAAAATCGAAAATCGGCACACAGATGCAGATAGCTTAGAAAACCATATTCTATTATTGAAGTATGTTGGTGGCAGTCACTGTTGACTTGAAAAATATCAGGAAAATATTCCTAGCCAATTGATGGTGACCACCACCAACATACTTCGGAATATGGTTTTCTAAGCTATCTGCATCTGTGCACCCATTTTTCATTTTTATTTTAGGCCCCCCTCAGCCTGTGGTCCTGGTTGCGATCAAAATGTCCATAGCAAATCAACAAGTGTGAACACACCTGGCAAAGTTACGAGTAATTATGTTTACATAATTCTCGTTCTTGATCATTCGAGAGGCAGAAAAAGTGCTCGGTTTTCATTAGGTCCCGGCTCATTCGTGTTTAATAAAGCCTGTATTACACCGGGATACTTCCTCAAACTGGCGTTCCTAAGCGGGACCGTGCCGTGTAATTCTACCTACCTACCGTGTAACTGTTTTATGCCGTAATGCCATTAGAAAGTTCAAGGGCATCAGTTTTTTTGTGATACCTTATCAGAAGTGGCAAACTTGATATTGTAATAGTTTCCCTTTGCCGTGGTTTCAATCCCGTGTGCGCTCATTTCTTTTTCTGTTCCTGATGCACCAGTTGCTGCTGGAAACCCATTGGTTACCATCTAGCCTGTGTAGATAGATAGAGTCAGCTAATGGAAACTTTTGTGAGGATAAGAGACACCGCAATAGAACAGTGAACACTGAAGGGTACAGGTGGGTAGAGCCTGTTTAAGTTGGGGATAAGTTTAGGGGTGTTCCATTCTTTTGGAAGTTATTTCCAATACTTGAATCGATTGACTCAAGACTGTCGATCACATATGAAATAGCGAGGCACCCCGCTCTGACTCGCACAATCTGGCGAGGGGACAAAACCTATATCCTTGAAAGTCTTGCCAGACTTCTCGCCTGTTCATTGACGAGCTTAAACCTCAGTCTTTTTTCGACCGCAAGACTTGATCGACTATGATCTGTGTTTGAGAAATTGACAGATGACCCTTGTACCTGGAAATGTGCTCCTGTCTGCTCCTGTTGCTTCTCCCCGATGGTATGAAGGCTAGAGCAATACCTCCCGGGCTCCCAATTGGAGCTTCCTGTCCTTTGATTTCGACGTGATTTCGTATCTGCAGCTGTTCGCGGTGCTCTCAGTGGTCTCCTGGTGATTCATAGCCCACGCCAACGAGGGAGGGCAAGGTTTGCAAGTTGCCAAATGGATAGTCCTATTCTTCGTCCAACTCCCAATGGCAAACAACGACCCGTTACGTATTTCTCTAAATTCTCTGCTTTGCAATGAGCTATAGCTACTCGGGGCTTTGCGACCGCTCGAATTGAAATGCAAACCGACAGCAGCGGGGCCTTTGGCTTTATTTCCGACTTCGCCTATAAAAAAAGCTCACAGTTTGTCTCACCCGGCAACACAAGCCACAAGAAGCTCACGCTGGGTGTATTCCTCGGGTTGTAACCTTGGTACGCTATCTTTTGACCAGCTTCGATTCCTGACTGGAATGAATAATGTGCGCACTACAGATATGTGTTATTTTTCAATGGAAAACATGACTATTAAGAGCGTATTGTCCATCAATTACAAATATATATTTGACTGTCCAAACACCAGCGAGTATTGTCCAAAACCGTTCTTTCGCAGCCACACCTCCTTCAAAGATCTGCCACTGTGTTGGAAGCTCAGCAAATGTAGATCGTTATATCATGAAATAACGCACTAGGTTTCAATTATTCATTTGCCCTTCAGCATGGACCTTCAGCCTCCACTCCGCATCCGCGCCTTGCGCCCAACTGCTCGAACACAACAGGGTGGACTTCTTCGGCGGCTGATTATCGCTAATCAGCCGACTTGCAGTAACTTTGTACACCGTCGTGGCCGCCATCAACCCAATCTCGACCACCCGGAGATCATGCATCTCGTACGTCGTCCACGGTTTGAACGTGTTCTCCATATACTCTTTGAATGTGGGCTCGGAATCTTCGTCCAAGACTTTGCCGTCGATGGCGAAGGTGCAATCGTCTGTTGCGAACTCGAACACTGCTGGTCCGGATTCGCGGAGGGCACGCCACACGTGGACCTCGAGCGCTTTGACGTCTGCCTGTAGGCGTTCGTTGATAGACATGGTGAGTAGGACGAGTATATGCAGACGAGTGGATTTTGAGTCGCCTATTTGAGTACGATACAATGAGTGATGTCACCGTATGTCATTAATTTCCCACAGTTTAACCCCACTTGAATCAAGTTGAATGAACCCGTCTTGGGATACCTCATGAAGGCCAGAAATATACCCACATACCTTGAGTCGTCTTGAGTTTTGTTAACTTGCCTAGACTTTTGAAATCCGTGAAGTCTTTGAGTCCGTCCAGGTCTGTAGCTTCGACATTTGTTCAACATTTGTCGACTTTTTCACAAAGTGCCGTATCTAGTACGTCATTTGTTGGAGTAAGTATATACATGTGCGACTCGCCCCAAAATTTTGAACCAAAGATATATTCGGCCGACGCAGCTGTTACGCCGTTCGCGATTTTTTTTTTTCAAGTTGTTCTGATCACTTTTTTGAAAGCACTGCAAAAACCCACTACTGTACTAAAGATAGCGGGAATTAGTGCTCGTGCCTTGCATGTTGTAGAAACGACCGCCCTGACTTCTCTTCATTTCTGTCCTCCTCGTTCAATTCCGCTCTCATGGCCATAAGCTCCAACTGCTTCGCCAACCTCGCTCTTGAGGCTGCAATGAACTTGTGAGTTCTTTACTTACTGGCAATCTTGAAGTCGGTCGGTGACGCATGCCATTTTACATTTTTTATGTGTTTCGCAGTCACATCCTCTATCGCACCACTGTAACTCATTATGGCGATTATACGTTCTTCGATCATCAAGAATGGACAACGTGGGCAGAGCCGGGGTTACGGTAAGTGCCATCATCGCGTCAACGTGTTTGAGTTGATATATGGGCAGGCCATTGTTGCGCACCTCTTTTTCCTCGCGCGGTGCTGGCGAGCGACCAACAAGTCGTGGGTAATCTTCGCGTCTTTGACGTTCTGTGAGTGCCCACCTCTATGACTGACTGTAGGCCCAGCCAGACATAAGTACCTTTTCATTCCAGTGGTACTCCTCTCCCTCGGGTCCGGAAGAATGGTCAGTCCATCGTCCTTGCCGCCCTGCTCTCTCTGACCTCTGTTTAACTCCATTTCAAGGCACCGACACCCGAAAAAAGGTCCCTAATCACCATAACATCCTATGCATGCAAAACTCATTTTTTTTGTCACTAGACCGGTGGTAAGACTCGCTCTGCGCTGTACGATGTGGTCACCCGAGAATACACTATCCACATACACAAGCGCGTGCACGACCGCTCCTTCAAAAGGCGCGTCCCGTGGGCCGTCAAGTCCGTCATCGACTTTGCCCCAAAAACAACGGGCACCACGGACGTCCGCATCGACCCCGAGCCGAACAAAGAGATCCGGGCCCGCGGCATCAAGAGCGTCCCCCACCGTCTGCGCGTAAAGCTGGAGCGTGCGTCCTCGTCCTCGTTTGTGGCCCGAAATAATTTATGCTCATCATCTATCTTCCATGCGCAGGCAAGCGGAATGACGAGGAGAACGCAAAAGAGAAGCCGTACACATACGCATCCTACGTCTCGGTCCCTTCATTCAAGGTGTGTGGTGGTCAATTTTTTTCTTGTATGCATGCTGACTCGCTTGTAGGGCCTGCAAACGGTTGTCGTCGACACAGCAGATATCTCGAGCTCGTCGCTTGTGGTTTCTCTTCGTCCATGTCATGCATACACTGTAATCCTTCACATCCTATGGTATGCCTGATAAGGAATTGCTTGAAGCGCGTCTTAATGGTCTCGTCGTCCACCTGCGGAGCAGTTCTGCCATTTTAGTTCCTGGCCGACCGTCTGTGACCCAAAAGGGTGTTGTCCGGGAGAGACATGTTCCCTTTGCTTTCGAGGTAACTCCGCGACATTGTCCTTCCAACTTTAGGACAATGAAAATTGAACAAAAGCCGTAGAGGACAATTTGTTCACAGATATTCAGTAAGCCATTATGGACGCGCTGAAGCGGCGGCATCCGAGAGTATAATGTCGTTGAAATGAATCCACACGCAAATATATCACTTGCATCCAAAGCTACGAGCATGAACCAATTGTAGATATTATCGCCACTGAGAAATAAGCAAAGTAAACCTCCTGGTTCGCAGGCGACGCCCACTCCTTCGTCGACCTTCCGAAGAACGTCTGCATCTGCATCCCCCACATGCGCCCTCAGGACTATCCCGAATGATAATCCCCGAGACACTGATCACGTTCTGCCCGCCGACGAACAACTCTAATTTGTGAAATAAAAATCAGGTTGCGATGATCGTACAAGATTGAAAGTCCATTTCCGCCATACTATAGCGCAACGGGGTCCGGCCCTACAACCTATACTGGCGCTCGAACGATTCCCGCCACTCCTCTATGCTGCGAGCCTCTCCCTGTGGGCGTCGGCGATCGGCCTCGAAAGAAAACGAGTTGGGCCAATTCATGCCCTCGATGCGAAGGAATTGCAAACGTTCGAATTGCTCCAGCTTCTCCAATTTCGCCCAGTCGAACGTACGGAAAAGAGGGCTATTAATGTCCCAGAAAACGCCATCATCTCCTATGGTATAATTCTTGCTAAATCTGAGAGCCTCGTGGTCTTTCAACAGTGGGATAGACGGGAAATCCCAGCCGGATACTTCGTCCTCAAAAACGGTTTCAATGTATTTGCCTTTCGGCTTCGGCGCACCGCTTGGATCGACGACGTCCATCGCCGAAGACTCGTCTTCAGGCTCGAGGAGCTCGTACTCGTTGTCCAGACAAACGGTCAGAAACTCCAAGGCCTGCAGATGCGGCCCTGGCATACACAAGGCGGAGTACAGGATCTGTTTAGAGCTCAGAAATGGTAATTGAAAAGTTATCGCTATTGAGCGCCCACCTCTGAGTTACAATGTGGCCCTTCTTCACTCGGATCGTATTCCCGAGCCCAAACGGCGAGGGCCCAGAGGTTGGGAAAACATTCGCATACATTCTCCAGGAAGTCCGCGGTGAGGTTGTGAACCCGGAGATCCAGCGATACGATCCGCTCGCGCTCCTCGATGGCCTGGAGAGTGCCCAACAGACCATCCGCATAGAATTGCGCTCTTGGACCAGGTACGGCTAAATGCCGTAGTACAGGTCGTCCATCCATCAAGCCATTGATCGACTCGTCCGGGCCCTGGTAGCAATTCAATCGGGGCACCGTACCCGGCTCTAGCGTGAGCGGCACTTCGTCTTCGAGCCTATCTATATTGTTGAAGTCCCATAGAACAATAAGGTCTTCCAGCGCCGGGCACAATCCGAGGAGGCCCTCGAACAGCGACGCCTGTTCAAGGCTGCGCGGGAAAATCGTCAGTTTGCGGAGATGCGGGAAGGGTCCCATGTCTGTGAGCGCCTTGACGAAGACGTTGTCGGTTTTCTCGTCCCATTCAACGCGCAGTTTCGTCGCGTCGTGGCACAGCAACGATAGCAGCTCCACCGCCTGGGTATCGTACTCCCTTGCCCGGTCGACTTGGTGGTACACTATCAGGGATGCCAGGATCAAGTCGATAGGTGTAGCGAGGTTCAGCGCGGTTTTGGAATCCAACTGCACGAACGCCGACCCGTCCATGCGGTCGATCGACACACTCCGCAGGCTGCTGAAGCGTCGAAACGCTCGGAATAAGGCTCGGATGATTTCTTCGGACATCGATGCGATCTTCTCCAGGTTGCTTGGAGCGCTCTGTGGGCGCTCTGGGACGAAATCGGCGCTGGACCAAATATGCGTTATAACGGAACATGTCGTCACCGCGGGGGCAATACGCTCGGACGCGTAGAATTCGAGGCGGGCTATAATTCTATCGCGAGCAGCGCGATCGAGGGGGCTCCCGGAGGGCTGGAAGTTGACCGACAGCTCTTGGAAGATCAAAGGCTGAGCGATGCCGTGGAACGCTCGACTCGTCAGCGCTGAGCTCTGGAGTTCCCTGGGCCAAAGATACTGCAGGCTTTTCTTGTAAATTTCCAGGGGTAGCGCACCGTTGTTCATGGCTGCGAATTTACAAGATCGGTATTCGAGAGTGAAGAATTGCACGAGTGAGTGAATCTGGGGGAATGACAGCGTCTATGAGGGGCCCGCGTTGCTTTATACCACCAATCTTGCTGTGTACCTGTACAACGTGAACCATTTTGGACCAACAAAGGACGATGTTATCTGTAGCCGAATTTGAAGATCCTCAAATCGATCACAGAGGCGCTCGTAGAAAGGTCCTACAATTTTTAAAAAGAGCTATAAGTATTAGTACCATCGTCTCCTTGGACTGAGTCTGTAAGTCCAAACGTCAATACGCGCTGCCACGCATGCGCACTTCTAGTCCTCAAAATGCCTCACCACGCGTCTGCAAGTAATACAATGTCATCGGTACCAGTAAGGAGTCGAGTTATAGCCGGGCATACGAATAAGAAAATACAAGGCAGCTCCATTTAGTTTTGAACCGATGTTGAGGCTTGTTGAGGTGGTTGACAAGGAGAGTTGCCGGCGGATTGATCCGATTGGACCGGTAATCCGGAGTTTGTCCTTATCCGGTTCGCTCATGCAACTATACCCTGGAGCACCAACTGAAACCCGACCGAGCCTGTGAGTCTATACTGTGAGACTGAATTGGGTTCAAATCTCCTCCAGCCTCCCGAAGCTCGCAATTAAGCCATGGATTAAGCCATTACCGGACGACGTTGTTCTCACCAATGCGCGAGTCGTGCAGCCGTCAACTAGCTCGATAATGGAGGGCAAACAAACGATTACTATCAGAAAGGGCATTATAGTGTCTGTAAAATCTGCTGACCTTCACAAAAAGGACGGCGATGGAGAAATCTTGACCGTGGATTTGAACGATGCCTTTGTGTGCCCGTAAGTCTCAGGTCTTCCTTATTTGTTCGTGAGTTGTAATTTTTTGGTAGCGGTCTGATTGACTGCCATGTACATGTAACGGCGGTTCCTGGAGTGAAGGTAAATCCGCTTTTAACAGGTTAACCAGCTTAACGGTCGGGAATGCAGAATATGGGCGAGTTTGCTCAACTTCTCGAGCAAGATATAAATTTGCGCACTGCATACGTTTTGAAAGGTACTTCATCTTTATCGACTGTATATGTAATTCAATATATGAGACATCAGAAATGCTCTTGAGAGGCTTTACGACCGTCCGCGACACAGGCGGTGCGTCGAAGCGTATCGCGCTCGCGATCGAGGAAGGCTTGATCCAGGGACCTCGACTTATCCAGTGTGGAAAGGCACTTTCTCAAACAGGTCTAAAGAATAAAAGTCCAAAGTCCTGTGCACTTCTAACTCAATTATATTGAAGGGGGTCACGGTGATACTGGACCTGGAATCTCCGGCGGTTCTTCCACTGGGTGCTGCGGCGGCCATTCCTCGGGTCTGAGTCGTGTCGCAGATGGTGTTCCCGAGGTCCTCAAGGCGACTAGGGAGGAACTCAAAGCCGGGGCCGATTGTAAGTTCCAACCTTGTTCTTGTCGTACTTCCCACTGCATATTTTAGTCATCAAAATCATGGTCGGCGGTGGGGTTGCGTCAGAAACCGATGCGATCGAAACTGTTCAATACACTGCTGAAGAAATTCAAGCAATCACCACGACGTGCAAACAGATGGGCGGGAAAATGAGTAGGCTTCGCCGGTTTATATCACTGACCCCAGTCACATATTAAAACACTGCAGCGACCGCACATGCTTATACAGTAGGTCAGTGCGCATCCTCTCGGTTTCTACCGGGCTGCCGTGGTCCACAGCATTTTTGCTGTCCTTCACCGTTCTTCCGGAGTGTCTTATCGAACCTTAGATGCAATTCGCCATGCCATAGACAATGGCGTCGCCGGTATTGAACACGGCAACCTGATTGATCATGCGACCGCTAAGCTGTATGTATGCTCGACTTTATGTTTGTTTCAATTGCAACCTGAGTTCGCCAGAATGGCAAGCAAAGGGATCTACGTATGTACAACCTAGCTTCGAATTACTGCCTTAACACCAGCTCAGTTAACACCCACGCTCTCGTGCTACGGTTGGTCTTCGTTCCATTTCTTCACTTTACAGGCACGCAGTTAAGACACTTAAAGGTATAATGGTTCGACCCCCTTTCGAGGACTTTCTTCCTCCGGATGGCAAGGCCAAAAATGCTCAAGTGATGGCGAAAGGCCTTGAGGCTCTTCGGATCGCTCACGAGGCCGGTGTGACCATTTGCTAGTCAGTTCAAGAATTTTCTGTTTAACGGTAAAACATGTTGACTTGGGCCGAAGCGGCTCCGACCTCTTGACATCTCTACACGCTCTCCAGACAGAAGAGTTCGCAGTCAGGGCCGACGTCCTGCCTTCTGGTGCGATTTTGAAGCATGCCACGACAAACGCTGGTACGTCACAAATCCTTTTATACCCATTTTAACAAGCCTGACTGCTTTCCAGCCCAAATGTTGGGGAAATCCTCCCTCATTGGGACGATATCCGCCGGCGCGTACGCCGATCTGCTTGTCCTCAATACGAACCCTCTCGAAGATGTGACCGTGCTTGACCGACCAGAGGACCATTTATTGGTTGTAATGAAGCAGGGAAGGATAATCAGTAGTCGGGTCGAAGGACTGGCGGTCAACGCTTAGTTGAACATCCTGACTCAATTTTTCTTCCCCAAGTCGTTAGTACATTTATGTTTACCTTTGTGAACAATGCTTTAAACCTTGCTTGATGGCTTGAACTCAAACATGTAACACTATTCAAGAATTCAACCAGTACCGTTCACCCGTGCACGAGCTAGCAGAATTACATGAAGGATAAACAGATGTACAACACTCAGTGGTGAAGGATTTCAGATATGTTCCCGATGTACTGAATTTGTTCTGCGACAATTGCTGAGAATAACAGCGTTCAACCGACGACTGAACTAACCTTTTCGGTAATCGTCTGGGATCATGGTGATATTGTCTCCGTTCAACTGCATCACAGCCTGTGCCGAAACTTTAGCGACGCTGACATGCTACTTGCTAGATAAAACAAACCGAGTTCTCAGAGTTATATGATGTCCAGAAGGGACCTGTGTCGCATTAAATTTCGAGTCGAAGTCGCATAAAAAATCAGACGAACGAGAAACTCCGAGACCATCATTTGGGTCAAGCGATGTTGCGAAAGAGATCTAGTCTGTATGAATTATCGTTCGATCGATGAAAAGGGAAATACCCACCCAATAGTCAATCATAACTCTACTAAGGTTCCAGTCTGAAGATGCGACTGGGCCCACACCGCCATATACGAAGCGTACCTCAGAGCCATGATAAACTCCAAGCGAGGGTGGTGTCTGAGGTTGGGTAAACAGGTATGCAAACACATTGGCTCCTAGTGCAGCGCCCGTCTGGGCCCACAACCGTCGTTGAGACTGAAAACTTATGTCTCCTTCTAGGATGAAGGTCAAGGAAGTCGGCCGAGGGAGTATAAATGCGGAGCATACCGATTGCAGCAGTGCGTTTGAACCCGGGCTGCAATCCAAACGTCTCATTTCCCGTGCAAAAAGGAGATCCAAAAACGGGGTCATTGGGGTATATATGGACAATCGTCTGGGCAGCATTTTCTAGATCTGACTGCGAGACGGAATCAACCGGCGGAGTGAAATTAGCAATGATTAGTTCGTGAATGCTCTCCGAACTGAATGTGGAATTTGGTGTGAATATGGTGCCCTTAAAATAATTTGGTAAATGCGTGAGCTGATGTCATGGTTGAGTGGTAGGGCCGATTTACCTCGTCCATGTTTGTCCCAGTAATGAACGGTAGCCGAGAAAGATTTCCAGCTGCCAACATTACGGAAGGAAGAGCAGGGATCAGCCCGTCGGGTCCGTCCAGCGTCGGCGTCCAAGGAAATAGAAATTGAGTTCGGGCAGCAGCGGCGGTCCAGCCGGACATAATTTCGGTTGAGTTGACACTTTGCAAACAGTCAAAAGTGTTGGACATATTCTGCGTGTTGCAACTTGATACTCCGCCGACAAAATTTTGCCAATCACCCTCTCCTCTGTCTGCTGTGAACAAGGCAGATGTGGCGGCTTGCCCGGATTCAAAGATCTATGAAATACGTCGTCATGTCCCCGATATGTCTCTTGACCGTTAGACGTACCGCTGCTCTCGCCAAATGGGAGATATCGCCAAGAAAGAGGATTGCCGTCATTATAGCCCCTGCAGACTGCCCGAATAGAGTAACCTGTGGGTTATCAGATCAAGATCTGGTTGAGAAAAAAGAAGGTTATTCACCTTCGAAGGATCGCCGCCAAAAGCTCCGATGAAAAGTTGAACCCATTCAAGACAAGCTACTTGATCGCGGAGTCCCAAATTTAAGCTACCGCGCTGGAAAGCTTCTGAACCTTGTGGGAAACCAAGCGGCCCCAGGCGATAGTTGAATGAAACGTAGATTATCGGTGTCCCCTGACTCTTATCAGTTTTGTTCTGCTGTACCTGCCTTGATAATTGCTCACTCTGTGCACGCTCTGTGTTACAATAGCACTTGGATTATATTGGCTGGAACTTCCGCCACTGAAACCACCTCCGTATCTGGGCATTTCAGGTGGAGCTCTTCATTGAGTGGTACCGAAACTTACGTCCAAAACATCTGACGGCCGCGAATGATAAGACGATTCCAACGATCGATATGGCATGGCGCTCACCACGGGCGAGGATGCGTTGGAGAGCAATCCAACGGGGCGAATAATATTGACTGTTAAACAATCCTCGGATGAAAGTTCCGGAGATATGCCCTTGCGGAGGGCGTCAGCTACTGTAAGCGCTCCAGTTTGTCAGGATATTTATCGACATACAGGTTGCAAACAGGATTTGCCAAAGTTTGTGGCATTGAATGTATCCAAAGGCAGGACAGTCTTCACCGCCGTGGCGCTGAGCCGCAGACTTCTGACTGGCGGTTCAGCGAATGGAATACCTGTCATGAGCTGGAAACAAAGATCTCTTTTCCAAAAGGCCACACGACGAACCACCAAAGAACTCCAGAGGATAACCAGGCATGGCACTCCCTATGACAGTGGTATTTCCAAGCTGTACTTGGGGCGTCGCCGAGCTCATCGCAAACAGAATGAAGAGGGTGAAAAGCATGTTGAGGTTAAGGGAATCCGGGCGATGCCCTGATAATACGCGAATTGTCTTTAATACGAGTACAAACCCTAAGTCGCAACAAGAAGCTGACTGCGGAAACCGTCGGTGGCGTTCTGGGGCGAGAAAAAAGCGTCGGAATGGAAATCCGAGGTTCTATCTCCAGTGAAAACCCGTCTTCATGACACGGTCGTACGTAGTTGAAACTGTCATCCGTTAAAAGTTTAATAGCGGTGGCCACGGCCGTAGCCTTCTGTAGATAGATTTGGTACGCGGTATCGGCATATTAACATCATGATCTGGAAGAGCAATAGCCAACTTAAAGTGGCATAGAGAATAGGGGTCTTTATAACTTCACGACGCGCCAAGTTCTGTCAAGATGTCCGGATTCAGACGGAAGGTGTTCACAAGGGAAGGCCGGCGGCGAAGCAGTGAAGGAATAGTACTGTAAACGCTAGCCGTGGTGCGAAGCGCATGAGCCCTTCCTCGAAACTCCGAATCATCCGCATTCCGATTCTAGTGGGAGCCAGAGAACGCCGTGAAAGCCTGTGAGATACGAGGGTGAAAACTTGTTTTCTTGAGGAATTCTTAGCCAATTTGAGCGCAGTTGAGATTGAATATTGACAGGATTCGCCTCGGGGTGTAAGCTCGTTGAAGCCCAGTTGAAGTCAACTGTTTGGAGGGTCACAGACTAGGTCACGTCACATTCCTTCCTTTCCTGGACCTTGCACGAATGCCTTTCGGGGAGGTTGTTTGTGGTTCTCCTGGCAGCGGGAAATCGACTTACTGCTACGGGAAGCATCAGCTGTTCACGGCTTTGGGCCGCCCAATCTCAGTAGTAAACCTCGATCCAGCAAATGACTCAATTACATATCCATGCGCCGTCGACATTTCCTCCCTTATAACTCTGCAAGATGTCATGGAGGAGCACGGGCTTGGGCCCAATGGCGGACTACTATACTGCATGGAATATCTCGAGGCCAACTTCGACTGGCTGGAGGAACGTCTGCAAGTACTCGGCAAAGACGCCTACGTCCTCTTTGACCTCCCCGGGCAAGTCGAGCTCAGCACGAACCACGATAGCTTGAAGAACATAGTGGAGAAATTGACGAAGAGCGGATTTCGAGTGCGTTCTATCGCTCTAGGTCGCCTTGTGGTTCATTACGAGCAGACGAGTAGTTGGCCGCCGTACATCTATGCGACGCCCATTATGTCACAGACGCGTCGAAATATATATCCGTGCTCCTCCTTTCCCTCCGGACGATGCTTCATCTCGAGCTCCCGCACATTAATGTGCTGTCTAAGATTGACCTAATAGCGCAGTACGGCGATCTGGGTACCTTCTAACCCGTCCCGCCCGCAAATTTCCTTCTAACGCGCCTTCAGATTTCAATCTCGACTTCTATACCGAGGTTCAGGACCTATCGTACTTGGAGAACGCGTTGTCGACGTCTACACCGCGTTTTGCGGCCCTGAACATGGCCATGATCTCCCTGATCGAGGACTACAGTCTCGTCGGCTTCGAGACACTGGCCGTCGAGGTGAGCATCTGAACTCGGTGTAGGCGCTGCTGATACAGTTTTTCAGGATAAAAATTCGATGCTCCACCTTACACGGGCCATCGACCGCGCAACAGGATATGTTTTCGTTCCACCACCTGACTCAAATGCGCCTCCCGGCACCGTCGACATCACCGACGCGTCGTCCGCCGCGAGACCGAATTCATATGCGTTGTTTTCCAGTGCCATTGGTCCTATGCGTGGGCCCGCGGACGACATCCGGGACGTCCAGGAGAGGTGGGTCGATGCGAGGGAGCAGTGGGATGCATACGAGAAGGTACAGTGGAGGCGGGAAGGAGAGATGGTCCGCGACGAAGCTGCCCGCGCTGGCAACATACGCGAGCGGAAACCTCCAGAGGATGTAGAAATGGCGTCAAATTAGAGATGGTCGACTATATGTACATTCAATGTAACCAAAAGTTTCGATTGGAAACTCAGCACTCTTCCGCAGCCTCTCCCTTCTCTTTCTCCGGATTTTTCATCCCGCCGAACAGGAGCATCTTGGCCCCACAACGAACGACTCTTCAAAAACGCTCTGCGTACTCTAACTTAAAGTTTCCTTTCTGGAAGAGCGATGATGCGAGCAGCGACAAACTCAAGTTTATTGCTCAGAAAGACGTGCTCCTAAATCTCAGAGGACGCGTGGTAGTCATAAGTCGTATTGCATCCAAAGCGACAGTGGTTTAGCGAGGTCAAATCCATCCGCTGCGATGAATCATTACCCGAGCCTCCTGTGAAATAGCAGAGATTGCCTCCAACACTGATCGGATTGCAAGATGGTATAGAAATGCGCGGCGTATCCCACAATCGTCGTGCCATAGCGAGACATGTGCATATGCATTCATGGAAGAGGGCATGGAATCGACAATGGCAGTGTGTACAGGAGAGACGTTTACTTCTTCTGCTGCGACTTGATGACCTTCTTCACGATTTTGGCCTCCTCAACCAGGAACGCGCGCAGTATGCTGGGATGGTCATAAATGAGAACAAGACCGGCCAAAACCAAAAGGTTCTTGCTCACCGCTGCTTGACGCATTCACCGCAACGCGATCCACCGTATGCTCTGCGCACAGTCTTTTGGCGCTTGGAGATGGTGGCGTACTCGCGGGGCCGGAGGGCGGGGATCTAACGAAACTTGAGATACAAAATCGAGGCCAAAAATGGTATGCGACGTACGCCCGGCAGACCAACACCACAGTCACCGCATTTCGGCGAGGTGGCGATCTTTTTGAGGTGGTGGTAGACGAGCTTCCCACCGGGGGTCTTGACCACTCGTCTGCGGTTAGAGGTGGTGTTGTAGGGCTGGCGTTTTCGTAATGTGACGCGTTGGGCCATGGCGAAACTAGGGGAAAGCGATATAAGCAGAGATTCTAGCGTTCACCAGGACCACTGACTGTCTTGAAAGCTATACCTGAAAGACGGTCAGTCAATGAGAATGCAGAAAGGCAGCACTTTTTTCACCTTGTCGACGGTGACCGGAAGAAATGCTGTGACAAGATGTGACAAGTTGCGGCTGTGCAGAAACTGCTAAGTCTCACGTGCATATTTCTAACCGACAAAGTCCGAGGTCCGAGTTGAAGTTCGATTCGACGAATTTAAGCTTCCTCGACAAACTGCGCAGCTGGAGTTGAAATTTGGCACAAAATCTCAAACTGAATATTGGATAGACTTCATTCGGTGTGGTTTTCAATGATTGAAAGTGTCGTGATGAAAATGAACCCATGCTATTAGAACTGAATAAATCAACGCCCAACATTTGCCAGTCTCTCGGTTGAGATTGTACAGTAAAATAGTGTTTGAGAGAAATTCGGTTCTGAAGGTGGGGGTTATTTAGGCGGTACATATAGGTTGCAAATGGAGATTATATTGTTCAGAACACCGTGCTTGCACGCTCGAGTCTAGTTCAAGCGGTGTACCTGACACCAAGCCATTGAAGTAGATTAAGGGTCTGAGACGAAATGGGGTTTTTTTGGAGTTCAGATACAGAGTAAAAAAACCGGCCGAGCCCAAATTTCGGGATTACAGATCGGCTTCGGCCATCAGTGATGTGATCAACTGAAGGGCGGAGATTTAACCTTGCTTTCGACAACGACTAAGTAGCTGTTGAGTTGTGGATAAGCGAACTACAGTTGGCCCGCAGAAGTTTACCTCTCCCATAGATCTGATGGCGTCTGAGCTCCAGCGGCCTATGTCTGCGACGCACCAATTGGCTGCGGCTGCCCGTCGAGCGCGTTTCGACGCCCAAATCATAACGGTGTCAGAGCCTCCTCATTACCTGCAAGATGAGCAGGAAACACCGGAGAAGATATTGGACGCCTGCAAATATCCAGTATTAACCCTGCCCAACGAAATCGTGGCGGAGGTTTTCACCCATTTCCTCCCAGTCTATCCTCGACGCCCTCCACCATTTGGTCTGCTTTCGCCGACGACACTAGGACAGATATGCCAGAAATGGAGAGAGATCGCCTTCTCCACACCCTCCCTCTGGAGAGCGATCGCCTTATATTTGGGCCAAACAGAGAGATTCGAGTCTCAACTCGATCTTCTGGAAACTTGGATGGAACGTTCGGGGTCGTGCCCACTTTCCATCGCGATAGCAGCTTTTTCAATTTCGCACAACGAGCTCGACCGATTTACCCAGGCCATCATCCCCCAGTGTGAACGCTGGGAATATCTGCGGATACCTACGTCTCTATCCAGGACCCACCCAACAAAAACCCAGATGCCTTTGCTTCGTAGCTTGGAGATTGCAGCGAACCCGCGCAGAGGACTTAACAATCCGATACCTTTCCTTGACGCGTCCCAGTTATACAACGTTCATCTCGGATGTTATGACAACAATTTACTCCCCACTATTCCATGGGCCCAGTTGACAACGCTCGTTTTGGATGCAGCGGCTCCGCATAACTGCGTGGTCATCTTGAATCTTACAACAAACCTTGTTCAATGTACCCTAATTTTCGGAAGATTATTCGACATTGTTGGCGATCCCATCGCTGATATAAAGCCCCTTCTCCACCTCGAATCGTTGGTGTTCGCCACTCAGTCCCACTTCGGACTGGCCCCAATGGGCCCAGGACCGGATTTCATCAGCAAGCTTACCCTGCCGGCACTGCGCAAACTGCATGTCCCGGAAGAGGGCCTTGGACCGAATCCGGGTACTCCACTTGTATCACTCATCTCGCGATCAGGGTGCAGCCTGCAAGAGCTGTATATCACTGGCTTCAGCCAATCTGGCTCATTCTATCGTACAGTCTTTCCCTCTGTTCCAAAAGTGGCGGTGAATCTTCAGCGAAACGCTCTCAGGCGTCTTCGTGGCGAGGAGGCATTTTATGCCGACTTGTCGGAGTCAGAATATGAGTCGGATAATGGGTTGTGGTGAACGCCTCAAAAATTCCCCTTCTTGTCCTCTACTATGGTCAATAGCGGACTTCTTTTTCTGACATCTAGCATGTGTCTCATTATTATGACTTTACTATAATCCATTAAAATCTCGGTGGAACTTCCTGCGATTCCACCGTTACGACAATGATGAACTTAATGGTTCGAAAATATTTTCTGGACGTCGAGTGCAAGTTAAGGACCAAGTCTCATGTTCTGGGCATCGTTGTTGAAGAACGAGTGTGAAATCCGTCGTCGAAATTATTGTGGTTGAACAAAATGATATCGACTTGATTTTGCATATTGAAACTTAGACTCTGCCAGACAACTTCACAGTGGTGAGAATACTCTACACTATCGTCGCTATAACCCCCAATTTATCACCATATGGTAGTGAAATCCATTCCGTAAGATTATGACAGTTCTTCGTCGCTGTTTGAGGATTACGATTCCCACTGCGTTCCGGCGCGTAATAGCAAAGGGGTATGGGTAGCTTCTCGTAACTGTGGCTATCTTTGGGCAGATCTAGCTACTAGGTAGGTTCGGCTTTCTCGACGGCCTGTCCCCGCTGATCGCTAGGCCTCGGTTGCTAGCTGCCGCTAGCCAATAAGGTCAGTAGGCCGCTGAACGGAGTGTCTTCGTCGTCTTCGTCTTCGTCTTTGTCTTCGTCTTTGTCTTTGTCTTCGTATTCGTCTTCTTCGCTGTTTGTTTCGTAACCAACTACCGACGAGTCGTGGGTGAAGAGCCTGTTACCGATGTTGACCTTGCGACTGAATAAGATCGATGGAATGTATGGTAGAGCTGTGCGATACGCATTGAGAGTCGGGGCATGATGATTTTCAGAAATGAAAAGCTGTTGCAAGCTGCAGTGTGATCGCGATATAAGCGCGAGGAGTGTAGCAATAGGGTCTGGATTTAGGAGACTCTCCGGGACCTGGAGCCTGCGAAGAGCTGGGAAGGTCGTCAAACCAAACCATCCTGTCGGTGTTACACCCTCGTCAAGCCAATCATCAACTAGCATGACCAAAGATTCTAAGTGTGAGAGTGTGAGGGGGCGTGGATTAATCAGGGCGGCATCAGGTTCGAGCTGGTCATTTATGAGGATGTCCAACTTGCAATGAACGAGGTTGACGGTGTGATGCAAGAGATCCATGAATTGGTGTGGCCAAATCAGTCGCATGTGAAGCATTGTCAACTGAGACCAGGGAAGAAGGGGAGCAAATGAATCGCGATACCGGTCTATGACAAGCTTTCGTAGTTGGAATGCCTCAATAGAAGGTATCCAGCCCAGTTCTTCGGGTGCCCACCATCCGCCGAGATGTGAGCTCCGAAGCAAAGGCGCATGCGCTTCGCTGAAGCGGGTAGTGAGGGTCAAAGGCAAGTTTATCTTCAAATATTCCCAGCGTGCGGAATGAGAGACTACTGCCTCCATAAACGGCTCGAGGTTTCGGGAATGACTTGTACTGTCCCCTCCCCCGTAGTCTACCGGTCCTTGGAGTCGGATGGAAAGTGGGCAAGAACGAGAGAGCTCTAGCCAACTTTTTAGGAGGTAGAGGTTCTCCCACAGGCCGTCCGTATTGACAGGTAGATGCAACGAGATGGCTCTCCACAGGACAGGAGTGGTCAACGCTATCTCTCTCCAGTTATGGCATATCTGTCCCAGTTTCGTCGGCGCAAGAATACCGCATGGCGGAGGGCATAGAGGATAGACAGGGAGGAAATGGACGAAAATATCTGCCACGATTTCGTTTGGCAAAGTGAGCACCGGGTACGTGTAGTCATCCAATCTCTTCTTCAGCAAACTTCGCTCCTCCCATAGAAGACGAAGGGAGTTCTCTAGAGCCAAGATGCGAGAATCAATGTCTGCGAACTGAGTACGGTCAGCTTCACGCTGAGCAATTTCATCTGCAGTGGGTATTCGGATGGCGGATACTTGTCGGCGTCGTGAAGCCATTGCAAACTCTAAGGAAGGGTTAGTTGTTAACTGGAAGTGAATAAAGTCCTCCAGCTACTCGCAATTTCTTGAGGGAAGACTATCGAACGAAATATTATTTGCGTACGCAAGAGGAGAACGGCGGGTGGCTGTGTCGGCGATCATCTTTCTCTTCTACGTCTTCTCAAATTTCTCTGAATAACTGTACTACTCAACCTCGTTGGAAGACGTAGCGTCCACTCTTTTCGATTCACTACAATTTAAATGGCTAAAAAGTCCAAGACGCGGAAACCAGCTGTGCAGGAGAAGGAAAATGATGATCAGCCCATTCCCGCCGGATACTTTCCTTTCGCTGGCTACACGTCTGTCGTAGGCGTACACACCACCTTCTCGCTTTCTCCACGCTCTTCCTTCCGCGGACTATCAAACCCCAGGTCGACATGACCCACATCACGTCCAAGGACCGGCCACAGCATCCATTCCTCGACGCCTTACGCTCAGTCCTGTATCCACCCTGGCGTGCATTTGTGTTGGCGCGATGATGTTGCAGAGCTGGTGGGGCGGCTGGGTGCGCTCTTGGTGGATAGATTTTGCGCTTCAAGGCGCTGAGGTCGAGCGGCGGATAGACAGGGCGCGTATAGACGAGCGCAAATTTACAGCATGTACTTTCTCTCTCGTCGTTGAATCAAGAATTCAACGCCTTCACAGAACTTGCGAAATGCGTGGCTTGCGACTGCAGTCACATCCGCTTTTTTCCACGCCGTTTTGATCCTCTTCGGTGCTCCCCTTCTCAGGTACGTTTTTCGCATCATTGCGCACGTCCGTCTATTTATTTTTCTGAGAAGTCATGTCTGGCAAACGTATTTGCTCGCACTCCTGCTGTCGGTCCTGACCGTATTTCCGCCGGCCTACACGATAGGTACCCCTTCAGACTCGATCATGAGCTGGATGACCTGGATTCGTCTTTTTGCTGAATTCTCGTGGGTGCTCCTTCTAAACGCCTTGCCCATCTATCCTCACAACGCTTCAAAGCATCCGCACGCCCGTAGAGCGCGCAATGGTCTACCCAGCCGTTGGTACCCTTATTGGGTGCTGGTCGGCGTCATCCCAATTGCTCTGGACTGGGACCGGCCGTGGCAGGTTGTCAAAATCACTAGGTTCCCGACAGATTTCACTGACGTTTTTCGCAGGCGTGGCCCTTGACGCCGGCGCTGGGTGCTGTCGTGGGATATATATCCTCCATCGCCGCCCTAACAGCCAGCGCTATCAGATTCTTTGCCGACGAACACAAACGTTCTCTACACGCGGCAAAAATAAAGACCACCTAAAGCCTAGAGTAGAACTGTAAAACAACAACACCTTAATCTTTCGAACTTGGCAACGATGAAATGGAACCCACTGCGTCGCAAAGGCGGGAAGGGAACAAAGACGCCTGGCATCTCCGCATGCCTGTGAGATATTGCAAGTTGTCCTTTCATGGTCAAATCCATCCTGCACGTTGGCACTGATATCGGCCAACTCGCTAATGCGTACGCAGGGGTTCCTACACCGAAATCGATGGTACATTCCCAGCTATAGTCGCAAGTATGCAGGGTAAGTTCACTCGCACACACTCCAGGGTGTGCTGTCCTGTCACGAACA